>ML783611.1:101778-128999 GCA_009831015.1 Picea engelmannii | reverse complement strand
CCTATAAGTATGATGTTATTTTAAATGCATTGCTATTGAACTTTATGACCATTGTTGACCTCGCATGGCGAGTTCCTCGTGTTAATTGAATGATTGATCTTGGAGGGTCATTCTCGTTATGTGGTTGTTCTTTAGTTGGTGTCAATCTTGAATGTTCGTTGTCAGAATCCTTGTCACGCGCCTTACGTAAGGGGCGCGATCGTACTTCTTATTTGTGCAGTAATTGATTTTATTCAGTCGGTTGCTTGGTCTGTGGTGTCGGGTGGGATATAGACACCTCCATGTTCCTCAGAACAGTCGCCAGCCCTGAGACCTTAAATGGTTAAAGACGATGGGAAACCGGGCTTGAGCGTTGATTATGTGTCTTGGAGGTCCTAACCTTGCAGGGTAGGACGGGCGGGTGGTCAGTCGTATTTAGTGGTCAGTTGATTTTTGTTGTGGTTGCGTCTTGTCGGTCGTCAAGTGGCGACGTAGAGTTAAGTATGTTGTTACTTCCACACACGCGCACCCACCTTCGCACACAAAAAAAAAAAAAAATTTGCACCTATCACTCGAACGGTTGACGTAACGAGGCGGTTCGTTACAAAAGAAGAAACATGTTCCAAGACCACTTATTGATCATGTGAGGTCAAACATAGTCAATGGACAATACCAAATTTTTATATTGGACACATATTGCACTGACCATGATACAATTTATCTTGTGCTTGAATTTTGAAATACTTATAAATCATAGTACAAATTAGCATATTTCCATATTTACAAATGTCTCTTTTTTTTTATGAACCAAGTAACTATGTCACATATATCGTACAGTATATATTCCACTGATTAACCAAAAATAACTTTAAAAAATGACTACCAATGTCCATTGCATTTTATTGAAGTTTATTCAGATAAGTAGCTAGTTTACTCAATGTAGAATATATCAAAAAAATAATTAGTTGTGTAAAAGAAAAAGAAAAAAAACCATGGAAGAAGAGATAAAAAGGTACATATTTCTTAATTTTTTGGTACTTCTATTGATTTGCATCTCATTCATTATTTGTTGATGTTGTGAATTGCATATTGTTTCTACTTATTGGATGTTTTCCTTGATCGTTGCATTTGGTTCAGTGACAACATCAAAATAAACGGAATAGGTGAAGAAGAAGAGGAAGTCATATTTGAGATAGGGGAAATAATGCATCAACAACGTTCCAAACGGTATGTTCATAGCGATAATCAAGGCAATGCATTCTTCCTAGCAAATGATATGCATACATTATCATATATATGGACTAGGATCACGCTCATTTAAATGTTGTTTAATAACACTTTCCACATGTTCTTACACCAACATCAATAAAATGTCCTTATTCTCTACTTCCTTTCAAATTCCACGACATTTTCCAAATATCTATGATTTGATTGTAATTGTTTTTTAATCTTTTTTGCATTGTACTTATAATCATCTCACAATTATCATCATGTTTTACAATTAATTTTTATATGTCACATGTTTACAATATCCTATGTGATAATGTTTCTGTGTCATATGTTTATGGTACTTTTCTTGTCAATGCTTCTATGCACCATGATCATTGTATTATGTGTACCCCTCATTTAAAACTATTCGAACTTTCCAGTGTTATGTGTTCTTTAGAAAGGATTAACAACCATATCCTAGTTAAGATAGCTAAGAATCATTTTCCTTTGCATTGCTTGTACACATATATTTCCTATTTATCAATAATATTGAACAACCCTTCATCCAATCATTTGATAGTGCACATACACAACACTTTTTGCAATTTATCACTAAAAATAAGTAGTTGTATAGATGCATTGATAATGATGAGCTCTGTGATATTTTCCAATTATTTGAACTCAAGATACATATTACTTAACCACTTGTTTCTAATGCTTAGATAGTCATGAACCATATGGTATCTTTCAATTGTTCGATGTCAATACACATATTACTTAACCAAGTGCTTCTGAAAATATCATTTTTTATTAGCATAGAATATTAATGATATTTCCGATACTTTATATTAAAAAAAAGTAGTGTTTATGTCTTTATATTATTATCAATTCCAGATCTTATGTTTATTTTGTTATCATATGTTTTTCCATATCTTAATTTCATGTCTTCATACTATTATATTTTAGGTCTCATGTTCCATTTTTTATTATATGTTTTCCCACAATCCAAATAAACGTCTTTGGTATGAAAGTGATCTATAATATACTATTTGTGCTTTGTTTTTCCATAGTAAATGTTCACATGTTTGAATCAGGAAAAGTTTAACAAGTAAAGGAAGAATTAGCAGTTAGGGATCGCAAACAACCCAACAATCACAAACACAACAATACACATACGTAGAGTATCTTTCTATTATAGTTGCCAATTAAATATGCTTAATATGGTCTAGTTAAAATGCCAATGTCATATACAATTATTGTTTTCAGTGCAAAAGAGATAACAACAAGCATAAGAACAAGTAAAGTAACCAACACACAGAGACAATCCAAAAGGTATGTATATGGAAGTATAATCAATAGGATTTATTTAACTTGTAAAGTTATGGAAAGAGGTATATAGTGTTCCTTATGTTATTTATTTTATGTAACACTTGTGAGTAGGCCTAGGTATACATTTTCAAGTATAGTTTCAATAGAAGACTTGAATAGTCGTAGAACTGGGAAAGTATTCATTAGTGATATCATGGCCATATATAGTATATATTTGGACAAACAAAATAGAACATGTCAAATTTGTTGTGCTGACATGATAGATGATAAGGGAATGATAAAAATCACATTAATTGTCCCCATGCACCTTATTCAAAAGAATGGACAAAATATTTTACCTAATAGTGGAATATACATCACAAATTTCAAAATTCTACCAAAACACAATTATGACCATGGTGATTGTGATCGTATTATATCATTGGACGAAACGAGTATCATGGAAAAAGTACATGTATTTTACGAAGAGTACAATTTCATTCCAGATACAATGATCAAACAACTTGCAGAAAAGACAAATGTCTATCTGATTGGAACATTTGCAATTGTTGTCACATTTGCTAGAAGGGTTGCAATGGTAGGTATAATACATTCTACACATAAAAGATGGAGATTCAGATTATAACAAAGCAACGGTACAACTTTTGACGATAATTTTTTTTACTTTTAAATGATGATATGTTTTCTATCAGATCAGATAACCATGATACAATTTTATGTAATAGCTTCAATTATTTGAAACATTCGAACGTTTCTTCATTTCAATGGAACAACAATTACAACAAGGGGAATTTCCTATAATGTTGTTCAAGAACATAACAAAAAGAAGATATATGAAAGATAATACCTTCTACACAACACAATCAACATTTATAATAGAGTTGAGAACAAAAGTTGTATAGGATCTGGAAAAAAAAATTGCATCAAAAAATGTTGTGAGTATAGATATACAAGTGCATCTACAAATTTCATAGAAATGATTATTTATAAACATATTTTAATTTGTTATGCATTCCTGAATACTAAGTATTATGTTATATAAACATGTTGAAGTTGCATTGATAGTAGAAAATGTATATTTGACCACTTTTGAACATGTATGTACCATATGTAATTTTCCTATTAGTATATATGCATTGATAAAAGATGGAACAATTGACTGTGAAAAATGAAATAAGGAATGACCCTTTATTTATTTACACTGTCTAATGGAATATTAAAAACATCAACAATACTAATGTACAATGCATCATTATAGATCCTATATTGCAAGATCTGCTCCATCATCTAACAAAACTACCATATAAAATATATCTTCAAAAAAAGACAAGCGTTATTTATATGCTACATGACTTTCAATTCCACAGTAAATTTACACTAAATGAAGACAATATAGTACTATGTATATAAGATGAAAAGAGAAAGGTAAACAAAACAAGTTCATTTATGATCAGGGAAAAATGAATTACTGACTTCACTTATTGATCAATGACATGAAATATTGTTCTAACTTATTCTTCATTTGCAGGAACTTCTTCTATTGTGCTTAAATGAGAAGAAATGGTGGCTCCTATGTCCAGTTTGCATAAGATTTTATAAGATTGTATCTTGTACTTATCCATTACATGACCATAAATAGTGTTTCATAAGTCCAATTTGCTTCAAGTTCCATAGAATTGTATCTTTTTCTTCTTCATGCATGACCATAAATGGTGCTTCCTAAGTCTAGCTTGTATCAACTTCTACAAAATTGTACATTTTTCTTTTCCATGACATGGTCATAAATGAAAATTTTGATTGGGTTGGTGCTCTATTCTAATGAGTTAAATCATGGTATATTGTATTTTGTCTAGAACCTATCTTGTTTTAGTCATTCTTCTATAGATGATTTTTTTTTAAGGAATCTTTGCTTCTTCTGAGTGAGAAAAAACATATGTAATATTTGACTTCCTGTTAAGAATGGACTAGTTCTACTATATAAATAAATGCTAATCATCTTCAAGGTCCAGAAAAGTCTTCATGTTTTTCATTGCAAGATATTGGCTTCAGTTTTCCATGAGAATCTCTCATGTTTTACATTGCAAGATATTAGTTTCAGTTTTCTCATGAGAACATTGCGTATACCTTTATCTAAACAAATGAGGCTCAAGCTTTACAAACTTTGAAAATCAATTCGATTTTTCATTTTTCATTTGGAAGTTGTATTGTTTTGATACAACACGACTTTTGATTATCTCATGTACTAATAATTTTATGTGACTATAAAATTCAATTTATGTTAGCTCAATCAGTTAAGGTGTGGGTTTTGTTTTCTAGGTGACCTGAGTTCAATACTATTACAGTGAGTGTAGTTAGGAGGAGACACCCAAAAATCCATCCATGTTAAGGGTTGGTGCGACCTAGGCTGAGTGCAATCCTCGGGTGATTTTGACGGCTTAGATGCCCCTAGATTTTTGTTTTTTAGCCAATGGTTAAAAATGTTGTCCCCGCAGGTTATGGGCACATTTATAACAAAAAAAATTATGCCACTATAAAAGACCATTGACATGGCACATGTGTCATCTTTCTTCAGATTCTTCTTTATTTGTATTGGAACAACTATTTCAAAAGATACTTTAGATTAGTAGAAAATCATTTGACATGCTTTAGAATTTTTTTTTTTTTTTGGGTGATTGCAAAGTTTTCTTATATGTAAATATATAAATTAAGTATTTTATTTTGCATAATCAAATTATTACAAGAAAAAAATTGAAAAGGCTTATATTTTTCTTATCAATAATTTATTTCAATTTATTTTACTGAGAAACAGTAAATTCAATCTTATTAAAAGTAGAATTTTTCTCAAACATTAATTTTCACTTTTTTAGAATGAATTAAGGAAATCATATGTGCTTGAAAAATCTTTCGTATTTCAAATTAACCAAAGTGTTGGAAATGCATCTTTTGGAATAAATCATCATGTATTTCTTGAGCATAGTGATTCTAATTCTTCCTTTATAGTCATGTAACAATCCCATAATCCCAAGCAAATTCAATCCCGAACAAACTCTAGTATTACTATTTTCCCCTTATCATGTTGAAATTCAACAAACATTTAAAGAAAAAAAAGGGAAAGAGAAAAGGCAATCAGTTTTCGGTTTTTGAAATGGGAATTGCAAGCATATCCGAACTGGTAGGGGATCTTTTCCATGGGAGTTGGACATGGGTGTCATTAAGATGTTTCACACACTAGAGTTGGACATCCTTAGTCCCTTGACATTGGTCAGGGGAGGTAATAACCTTACACCCTAAACATATCTTCTTAATCTCAAGCACCATGAACACGTCCTTAGACCATTGAACAAGAGAATGGATAGCTTGTGGGGCCTGGAAAATCATCAAATAATAAAAACAAGTGTCTTAAGATCTCATTGAAGCTTCTCAAGATCAAGAACATTGAACAAGTTCTTGAACCAACATGCAAAAAGTTTGTAAGGGGTATTTTTCTTCTTAGTGGGATAGAGGCACCATGAGTGAGTTTTGTGCACTAGAAAAATGTGTCAAGTCATAAACATGGTTAAGAGGTAACAATGAACTTAATCCTTATTGAGCCTTTTCAAGCTCAAGAACCATAAACGACACCTAGAAACCACAACATGAACCCTCCCTAAGGATTCCTTGACGTCTGAGTTGAATATGGGTGCCATTATGACATCTTGGGCATCATGGATGAGTCTTAGGTCATGAGCATAGTTGGGGGAGTGAAACAAGAGCTTATAATCCTAAACCTTTCTTCTCAAGCTCAATCACCATGGATGATTCCTCAAACCCCCACATATGACCTTTGTTGGTTATCAATTACCTCCAACGGTGCTATGGGTATCATCATTAGGTTACTTGTGCATCAAGAATGTGTCTAGAGGTCTAACCAAGGATTATGCCCATGGGAGGAAAATAGGTCCTAACGCTAATGTTTTCCTTTTGAAACATACATAATAAAATAGGTCCTAATGCCAAATATGAGATAAGTTTTGCATAGTTATGAATTTATATAATAAAAAGGCATGTGTGTTATCAACATGTGCATTTTCCTGTAAATTCAAAAATTTTTGGTGGGACTGCCCCTTTTCCTCTATTTGTTGGATGAGTTGGTTGCTTTAGTTTTATATTTGGATTGAAAAACCTAGTGGTTCAAGTTACATAAACAAAAACACATCCATTTTTCCATCTTGTTATTCTTTATTAATGATTGATTATGTTAAGACCCTCAAACACAATCTTAATGCACTTGACCTCATAATTTCAGGGCTTCATTGACTTTATTAATCTCATACATACATACACACATACACACATACACACATACATACATATACATATACACATATATTTATAACTTTTAAAAATATGGAAAAAATGTGGCTGACAAGAACCAACTATTATCTTCAACTGTACAAATGTGTTTCAAGAAATTTCATCATTTAGATACTAAAATGGTGTATTAGCACAAACATGTGCATTGTATTTTAGAGGAAAATTAACATGCCAATGTTAGAAGAACATTCATTTCTCTAAGTTATACCAATGTTCCATAAATAAAAATCAAATATTCTGGACGTTAATTTGATTTCCTACATTTTATCTTTGTACACCATATTCTAATAAGTTGTGCATGTACTTCTAATAATTCCTCCTAGTCAACGGATTGTTATTTTTCTAGATTTTCATTACAACTAACATGTCATGAAAGGTAAGCATTAGATTGCACCAACTCACTTGTGGTTTTTAAATCATTGACTTGTATCATGTAAGAATTCTAATATTAGGCATTGATAGTATTTATTTTACTTATGTTAAAACTATTGAAGTTTAGTTTCTCTCTTTTGTCCTCACTCAAGAAGTGGCTTTTGTGTATATTTCCATAGTAATCTAGTCATAGGAATTACAAATAAGGTGATGAAGTTGGTAGGAAGGACTGAATCATATTCATAATTATGCATTTATAGATCTTATGTGTTTTCATTGGTGGTGCTGGAAATAATCATTAGTGTGCCCTACTTTAAATATTAATGAAAATGTATGATTCTTCAATGCAAAGACAACCATTGTTTCTATTTTGTTTCACTTTAATTTTGAGATATTAAGCAATGCACATAATAGTAATATGAATGCACACACATTAATGATATGTTGACATCAATATTAGATTCTAAATAAACACTTAGGAATCTAAATCCACAATATCATAAATCCAAATACACACTTTTAAAATTCAATATTCATACTTTTGGAATAAAAAATCACGTTTTTGGAATCTAAATTCATAATTTTGTATTTTCAAAATCAAAATTCACACTTTCATAATCAAAATTCACATTTTTTTAATAACAATTTTCACTTTAAAAACAATTCACACTTTAGGTTGAGATCCAAATTTAAATAAATTAACATTACTATGGAAGAAATATGAAATTGATGAATAATAAAACTCTTCAAAATAGTGTAATAAAATTTGTAATCATCTTCTAAAGTGAATATGATGAATATTAATCATAGTATACTAATACTTATAAAAATATCAACTTTGAACCACTCAAAAGTGATTTGGTACACCATAAACTTATTTTTAAGTTAATAAATTTGGTGATGTGGATAAGATAAACTTTAAAATCATTAAAATGTCCTCAAAGAATCCATAGTATTATGACAAACAAATATTAATATTATGAATTCCTTGAACCATTCCGAAAACAACTCTCACCACAAAATTTTTAATAATTAAAAAATGTTCTCATTAAAACTCATGTAAATTGAACATGGTAACACATCATTAATGTTAACATAACACATTCTACATGTGATGTATAATGGCAAGTTTTATGCACTAAAACATCATAAAGATCAATACATTAGTACATATAATGATGGCAAATATGTCCTCATCATAATGAATTTATTTTCACTCACTCATAGACAACACAAGAGAGTAGGAATCTTGATAGGAATCTATCCTGGTTATGAATTAACAAAGTGAAAAACACCAATATATCAATAAAAATATCGAATTCATTCTACTTGAAGAGATTGTTAACTAACAACTCAATTAATTTGATATTTCATTACATGTTCTTATCATTACACCATGTTGTACATATTGATACCAGAACAATATAAAAATAGTAATTTCCTCCTAATTGTCATCCAAAATGTCATTATTACAACCTTTGGAAGTTCCTTTAACCTAAATTGATGTATACACTAACGTTGATTAAAACATATAAATTACCTTCCCAATCTTGCAAAATATTAATGTTTCTTAAACGTCTCATAGTGTGACCATAGTAAAATGTTTGGTTGTAATGCAAAATCATTCATGAGTACATACAAACATTAATATAAAAATTAAAAGGGATAAGGATGGTGTGTGTTAATAACTTCTTCGTAACATGTATTTATCTTTTATGTTTCATGTGTTAATAATAAATATTATTGTGAAATATATAACAATATTAATAAATTATATATTTTATGTTTCATGTGTTAATAATAAATATTATTGTGAAATATATATTAAATTTATGAAGGATGTGTTATTTTTAAGTTTTTCAAATTTCAAAAAAAAACTATAAAATCATTAAATATTATATTATTGAGTTTTGTTTTTTAAATGTTGATTGATGGTATTGTGAAAATATAGTTTTTAAAAATTTTACAATTTTGATAAAATATAAGAGTGACATACGTTTAGGGGGTTATTGGCAATTTTAAAAAAAGAAGTTATATTTAAAAATTTGGTGAAAGTATTAACTTTGATTCAAGAATTGTCTATCTCCAAATCAAAAGGAATAAAAAAAATCTAAAAGACTCAATTCTCATAACTCATAATTTACCAAATGCACAAATAATTTATATCTCAAGACACTTTAGCTATTGGGGTTGCAAAAAGTTGTAGCACATAGAATTTTTCATATGCTAAGAAACTTCAACTTTGTGGTGGATGCAAAGGTAAATCACGGAGTGCAATTTAATATGGGGATGTTGAGTATAAATGGGAGCACCACTTAGATCATAAAATCCATGAATACGTGACCTACAACATTACTAAATAGTCTGCAGTAGAAACCAATTGGAATGATATGTTTTTACTCTGGAAAAAACGATATGCTGGCAACTTTTCCAAATACCCCTCTTCGTGTGTTTATGGAAGGCAGTGCCTAAATTAATCTATTGGGAGAATCTAGTTGGAAATAAATAAGGCAATCATCCAGGATAAGCACCTCTCGTCATCAAGAGTGCATTCTTTGGCTTGTAGATTGCTTTTTGAAGTTATTTGTGCCAAAGATTGCAAGCCAGACTCTCGAGCTAATCTCAATAACACAAAGAAAGATTGGGTAAACAACATCCCTAGTCAGCAGTATTTCCAAATCTTGCCTCCTTTTGTTGCTCCGTCTCCCAGATTTCAGTGGCAACTTGGGTTCAACGATCATGATTTTGTTTCTTGGAGACAACAACAAGCCAAAATGATCCTTTTCTTCGATGGGCCATCATAAGGAAATCTAAGGGAAATAGGTGCGAGGAGAGGGGGTCATCTATGGCCCCGATGGAAATTAGATTCTGAAGTTCACTTGGGGCTTTGGACACAATTCAAATAATCAAGAAAAATTCTTATAAGTATACAAGGGGATGGAACCGATCAAAGTAAATAAAATCTCGAGCGTCATTGTCATTGGAAATTCAAAGCTGATCATTAAAGGTTTGCGTAAGCTCAATAAAAGTTCTCATCCGAACCTCCAGAGAATATATCACAGGATTGGAATTGAGGAGAAAAAATTCCTTATGGTTGACTACTATCACGTCTTTCATCGACAGAATGGGGAGGCTGACGTTCTAGCTAAGGATGAAAGACAAATGGATCAAAGAGCTCTAAGGGCAAATGAAGACCTATCTACCCACTTTCCACCATAGTTCTATGGGAAATCATTTTTTTTGGGGGGTTGATGTGACCTTTATCCCCCTCAACATTGAACTTAATTAATTATTCGAATTAATGAACACAATTGGCACAAGATCCGTCTCATCCCCACAATCACCATGCAACGCTGGGCACATACTATGTCCCTCCCTCATGCCAAGTTTAAAATCCTCCCAAGCCAGCCATGATATCACATATGGGATTTTTTTTGACCAAAGTCAATTTGAGCCACGATTCATCTCTTGTCTTCCCTCTTGCCTAAGCTTGAATGGGTCTTCATTCACATCCCCTAGGTTTTGATCTGTGGTATCGTCATCTTCCATCAACTGTTCCTTTCACCAGATAGTCAGTCGCAGGCGAAGGCTATCCACCATGCAACAGCCCAATGATTGGGAGGCTGCTGCATGGTCGAATGAATAATATATGATACATCATGGCATGCCATGATCTATCTCCCATGCGTCCATCATCTATCTGCAGCGACGACTTACCCTCTAGGACGACCTTGCCATGACCCTGTTCCGTGGAACGTCCCGTCATAGTAATTAATTGCAACTGCAGGTTTGTGAATCGCGCTAAAACCAAATTCAAATTTTGAATGTGCCAATTGGCGGAAATCAATTCCCCTGATTCGCCATTTAAAATTTCACTACCATTTCAAATTACAGAAAGCAAATTACTTCGGTTCTCTCACGCAGATTTCCAGCAAATTACTTTTGTTCTCTCACGTAGACTTGGAGACTTCAACCTGCAGAATCGGATCCTTCAAAGGTGAAGAGATTCATGAACCTGTCAACAACCTTCTTCCAATGGTGAGCTACAATGTTGAACTCCTTTTTATCTTGTATCTATATCCCCTATGACCCTCTGACTCTTCAGGCTCTCATTAACAAGAAACGAAAGGCTCCCAGTGCCAATTTGATTATGCTTTGCTTCTACACATATCAGAGAGTTTTTGGAAAGCTATCAAATATGAAGGTATGTCATTACACTAGGTCCGTGCCAGTAAAGTCATTGGTCTCGAGATTTTATCTGTTATGAATTATTGAAACCACTCACTGACGACGGTGGCCCTGCATGTGTTATATTTGCAGAAAATGGTGCTGAAAGTGGCGATTGAGGACGAGAAAAGAAAGAGAATGGCTATGAGGGCTTTTGCAGCGGTTGAAGGTAAATATCATTCTAATATTATCCTTTGCAATTCTCATTACAATGAATTGGGTTTGGAGTAGTGATATAATATTTGATTGCAGGGGTAGAGTCCGTTGTAGTTGATATGAAGTAGAGGAAGATAACTGTGATCGGAGAAGCAGATCCTGTGCTTCTGGCAAAGAAACTGATGAAATTCGAATTCACAGAGCTGTTGAGCATGGGTTCTGCCAATGAAGAGAAGGCGGCTGCGGAGACTCCGGTAGTCGTGTATCATCATCAACTGAATCCCAATTATGTGCACGGGCCATATGAAGGATACTCGTCATACACTGTTGTGAGAGATGAGGATCCCAATGGCTGCACCATCTGTTAGATCTATTTCGTCCTCTTTCTTTTGTATGGTGGGATGTAAAAGCATGGGGGCGACAAATGGTCGTCTCAAAGGAATTTCAGGAGCCGGGGGGAATTAGTTACCTTAAGCGGTAGTGGGGCAATGAGGGATTACTTACCTCCATTAAATGTGCAGATGCATGTATTAGGCCTCTAACCATGTATTGCATATGACATCACCAAAGGATGTTCAGTGGCTGGTTGAACGGAAGCATGGGGTAAACAGTTGACAAAACCGGTAAACAGTTGACAAAACCCCAGCAATAGATTCTGGTGGGAATCATAGCTCTGTTTATAGCTACCCTTCAATCTTTTTTCCACTATATCCGAGGGTTTTCTGTGTTTCTTGATCGACTCAGAATTTTAGAAAAACTTCAATTGCGCTGGATCAAACAAAACTATGATTTGTTTTTGCTAGGTTGCAAGAAGGCTGCATAAATGTTTTTATTGGCGTTTTATCACTACGGTTTTGGGTTTGAATTTGAGGAGTTCGTTGTACTGGACGCTGGTACGAAGAAAAAACAATATTGATGAATAATGTATAAGTATTTTTCGATAATGTAAGTGCAATTTTATTTCTCACTTGTTGATCCAAGTACACATGGATTTCCTTTATTTGTCATGGAATGGACCACACCGTTCTACGTATTGGCAAGGCCTAAAGGAACTTTGCAATTTAAAAAAATTGATATATTTTAGGTATGAAGATTCAACTTTATATAAAAAAATGGAGTTCATTACTACTTTTTATAAAATTGAAATTATATTAAGAATAGTTAGAATCTTTCTAAGATTGTGATAGGTTTAATATTTAATATTTAAATATTCAAATTAGATTGAAATTATATTAAGAATAGTTAGAATCTTTCTAAGATTGTGATGGGTTTAATATCTAATATTTAAATATTCAAATTAGCATCATGCACATTATAGGATAAAAATTTAAACTAAAATTAGTTTAAGTCTAGAAGGAAAATTAAGCTAATTAATGGAGAAATAACAAGAGATTGAAATTGAGTGTTGGAACAAGACATGGAAGAGGTTAAAAAGCAATTTTCGAACTTTAGTCATACCACTATTATTGACCTCAAAATTAAGGAGCTCAAGGGGAAGATTGGTTCCTCACCATTTCAAATGAAAACATGGATATCCAACCAATCAAGGACAAAATGAACAAGCTTCTCAAAGTGAAGCATAGACACAAAAAACGAGCTCTAAACCTTATCATAGTTGGGTGGGATAAGATAATTGATGAAAAGGTAGAAATTTATACATTATGACTTCTATTGGAGCTTTAGAATTTTCACTTCACACTTGAGCTTTCCCAAATCTAATCCAAAACTTTAGCATTAGGGTTGATCTACTATATTAATTTACAGTAGAAATTAATGGACAATATTTCAGTTCCCTTCAACCTAACACACTAAGCATCCCAAGAGAAAAAATACAATGTGCCAACAAGTTTCAACACTAAGGGCACACTTTTCCAAGCATACACCAAATTAGATATCACTTTATTTACAATAGTAAATCTTCTCTCATATCTTCTAGATATTTGTTAAATCACTTAGCAATTTCAACCCTATGTTATGTCAAATTGGCATGAACAAGAATTGCTAGAAATTACCCAATGGGGAAGACAATTCAATCTAAAAATCAAATCTACAATTACACAATTTTGGATAGCTAGAAATTATATATATATAATAGAATAAATGAAGTACACTTGTACATACTGGTAACTTATCACAAGATGATGCAATATTCAAGCTCTCCAAAACCCTAGCTACGGTAACAATGAAAACCTTAGCCACCACCAAAGATCCATAACAAGAAAGCATCAATGCTAGCAAGTCCTCATTGGCTCCAACATCAAGTTTGTATCACACAAATTCTCCATACTGACATTTTTTTCTTTCTTAGGGTTTACAAACCTTAACCATTTTTCATCACACAAGTACATGGCAAGAAAAATCTAGTGTTATCCTCAAAATATACATGTACATCTGAGGGCTTGAATCCTCAAACTCTAGGTCTTCAACTCTAGCCTCAACACAAGCACTCAAACCTCCATGGAACATCACAGTTGAGTCTTATTCCAAGCAAGGATTCACACCAATCTCAAGAATCATCAAAATAATATCTCTGTGATCTTTTCCCTAGCCTTGTATCCCACAAGAATAAGACTCCACCATTATGCAAGGAGTTAGCTCCACTCTCCAAGTCATCTAGTAGGGTAGAAACCCTATCTCTACAATAAGATCCATAAGATCCATCATCATCTCTCACATAATGTTTTTCTATATGGTTTGCATGTATAGCACAAACCCTAGCATCACAAGAGAAAACCTTAGCATCACATAGGAGCCATCTCTCCATAAACCTCCTAGACATCTCTCTTTCACCTTGTCGTCACCTAAGGTTTCATCATGAACGCTATCACTATAAAAAGTACAAAGAAAAGAGTATAATGATCAATGATCAATACAAGAGCTCTCTCCTCCCTCATATATACAATATGTGAGGGAACCTAACATAAAATAAGGACATAATTCCATACAAGTATCCAACAAGGAAACCCCACATGGATATCTCTATAATAAAATGATGTACATCACCAAACTAGGGTTTATCACCCAACCCCCAAAGTGAAATTCTCTTTAAACATGATTCTCCTTAGGCTCAATATACCTCCTCCAATAGGATGTCTCACTTCTCTAACTGTGTTCCACATGTCCTATCATGTGCCCAACACTACTCTCATGTGTGCCAATGTGGTCACTAAGCTCGAATGCTCCTCCTCAACATATTTGTTTGATTGCATCACTAACCTCCATGAAGTGTGCTCCTTAGCCCRAGCATCCTCAAGTGAAGTRTCRAACCTTCAAGGTATATATCACATSGTCCCAAGATAYAAGGGATATGTTCTCTCCTCYADGTKCTCATGTTTCCTCCTYCTAKGTAGGTAACTCCCTTCATCGAGCAACTAACTCCCCCATTGTGTGARCCCAATGGATTAGTCATAATGYCDATTAGGGAAATAACCTCTTAGTTAAGGACACCATTCTAGCACTCTAACCAAGGTCAAGCATCCACACAAACTAAGYCATTCATATGTTCATGAAGCATTCACAAGGGGTTAAGAGACCTATCACTCTCTTAACAAGGTGAAAACAGTTTGAAGTAACCCTAAAAACTAGAAAATAGTTTTGAAGGATCTTCAGTGGCATGAGCATGTGCATGTATTAGGCCTACAATGACATCACCAAAGGATCTTCAATGGCTAGTTGAAGGGAAGCATGGGGTAAACAACCGGCAAAATCCCAACAATAGATTCTGGTGGGAATCACAACTCTGTTAATAATTACCCTTTGATTGTTTTCCCACTATATCTAATAGTTTTTTGTTTGTGTCTCTTGATCAACCCAAAATTTTAGAAAAACTTCAATTCCATCAGATCAAACAAAATTATGATTTTCTTTTACCAGGTTGCAAGAAGGTTGCATAAATCATGTTCTATTGTTGTTTTATCACTACATGGGAGGTTGTTTCATGGTCGTCCATCTCTCATGCCATACCATAGCATCCATACCATGGATAACGTTCACCTTCCTATGAAGTCATCTGACGTGGTCTCTCTTGACGTTTAATCCAACTGACGTAGGGAAATGTGATGCAATGCACGCTTAATGCCGCTCCTCATCCCTACATCCTTCGTTTCAAATTTTTGTAAAATATCTACTCTCGCACCTTTTATGCTCAGTTCTAGTTTATCCGAAAACTCCAACTGAGCATAAAACGAGCGAGAGTTTGCACCATGGAAAAGTTGGTGATGGTCTTTGCCTTGGCGTTATTTTTCGTATGTTTCGTGTCTACCTTTGCCCAAGAAATCTGGGATGAATTATCAGCAGCACATCAAGTTATGGATGTGGAGGTAGCCTTGAAGATCAGGACTGCTCCATCCAAGGTTACTGCCCAAGAATGGAGCGAGACAGTGCAGGGGAAGAGAGAAACAACATTTTTCTCTAGGTAGTTCACAGAGACTCACTGAGCAACAACAACAACACAAGCATGGTGAAGGAGATATTGCGGGAGAGATTGAAGCGAGATGTTGTAAGAGTCAATTCTATCAATGCCCGTGTGCAGCTTGCTGCAATTGGCATCAGCAAAGCCGAGATGAAGCCATTGAACGGTTCCATCATTGATGCAAGTTTCAATTCCAAGGACTTCAATAACTCTATAATATCTGGGCTGGCACAGGGTAGCGAGGAATACTTCACAAGGCTGGGAGTGGGCACCCCGCCTTGCTATACTTACATGGTACTGGATATTGGTAGCGATATAATGTGGATTCAATGTTTACCCTGCGCTAAGTGTTATGGCCAGACCGATCCGTTATTCAATCCTATTGCTTCATCCACATACGAAAAGGTTCCATGTGTGACTCCGTTGTGCAAGAAACTAGACATTAGTGGCTGCAGAAACAAGAGGTATTGTGAATACCAGGTCTCCTATGGGGATGGGCCTTTCATAGTGGGAGATTTCTTCACAGTGGGTGATTTCTCCACATAAACGCTCACATTCAGAGGCCAAGTGATTAGGAGAGTGGCTCTTGATTTTGACCACGACAACTAAGGGATTTTTATTGGAGCTGATGGGATTTGGGGTCTAGGCCGAGGCTCGCTCTCATTTCCATCTTAGACTGAAGCTCAGTTCAACAAACAATTTTCTTACTGTTTAGTTGACAGGAGCGTGTCTGGAACGGTTAGTTCCCTATCTTAGGAAAAGCTACAATACCCAAATACACAATTTTTACACCGCTCTTGAGCAACCTGAAGCTCGATACGTTCTACTATGTTGAACTAGTGAGAATAAACGTCAGTGGGAGGAGGCTCACCTCCATTCCAGCCTCCGTGTTTCAGATGGATGCGACTGGAAATGATAGAGTCATTATCGATTCTGGGACCTCTATGACGCATTTGGTTGATTCTTCTTATACTACAATGAGGGATGCTTTCAAGGTCGAGACTGGGAACCTAAAGTTCGCAGGTGGGTTTTCTCTATTTGATAGCTGCTATGATTTATCGGGGATTAAATTCGTGAAGGTCCCCACGTTGGTCTTTCATTTCTAGGGTAGTGCCGATATCTCTCTGCCTGCTACTAATTATCTCATCCCCGTGAATAGTTCCACGACTTTCTGCTTTGCCTTTGCTGGGAACACTGGTGGGCTCTCCATTATTGGCAACATTCAACAACAAGGGTACCATGTAGTGTTTGATAGTCTGGTGAATCGTGTAGGGTTTAAATCTGGTTCATTCCTAGCTTAGGAGAGCTTGTTTATTTGATTTTGATTTTTACTTGTATTGTTTGCTTAACCTAATCTCTTCTCATATACCGTCCCCTACTACTGTTCTTAATATTATTGAAAACGTTATTTGGGTTCAAAGATTCATACATTGTCCAATACCCATGAACCACATTATATCCTTAGGATAGTGTATCAACAAAAAATTGGTAGGTTTCCTTGAAGAAGCCTCTTCCATGTTAAGTAACATCATTCAGCTAAGGCTACTAAATTTTGGGCATCTAATCCTTTGGGAACAAATCATTTTGATCAAAATTGGTTCCTTAAATTAGCTTTCCTACTAAAGCACACCCAAGAGAAAACCTAGGTCTAAATAAATTCAATATTTAGAAGGATTTCATATGTTTATTCTCCCCCATGGAAATGAAACTTGAATTTTTATTTCCATAGGAGACAACAACCTTTTGTTTCTTTGAGTTATCACATTAGCAGGGATTTTAAGGTAGAATATAGTGTTTCTTGATGGATCCTAAGAGGAAACATCTATAAGGATGAGGTGGACAAAGAGGTGACATGGTTCCCCAACCCCTAAGACATGGTAAACAAGGTTCCCACTAAGAAATAAAATATGGTAAACAAGGTTCCCACTAAGCAATAAAATATGCCCTTGTTGTTGTTAGTGGGAAAAACAATTGCTTCATTGATGTGGAATTAAAATTATGAACTCTATAGGAGATTATAATTTAAGTACTTATGGATTGATAAACTATGTTAGAGTATTGAACTTGTATAGAAGTGACTTTACATATGATGTAATTAATTGTCATATAGAATGAGTTTATTTTAAACAACATTAGCACATATAAACTACACCATTATCTATGAGCATTAGGATATCTTCACCTATACCATTCTCTTTAGGTCGGAATATCTTTTTTTTTAAATAAATTAGCTAAACACTAAGGTTATCCTTAAAATATAGATGTGCATTACAAAGAAGGGAAAATAAATTCATGTGTGAAGAGTCTTAATGCATTCTCTTTATGGAACTAATTCAAAGTTGCAATGATTTATCAGGTCACAGGTCATAGTTCCACAAGTCATAGTTCCACAGGTCATAGTTCCACAGGTCATAGTTTCACATGTCATAGTTCCATAGTTCATAGTTCCAAGGTCATAGTTCCATAGGTCAAAGTTCCATAGGTCATAGTTCCAGAGGAAGTAGTTCAAGAGGTCATAGTTCCAGAGGGCATAGGTTTAGAAGTCACAATTCCATAGGTCATAGTTTCACAGGTCACAGCTCCATAGGTCATACTTCCAGAGGTCATAGTTCCATAGGGTGTAGTTCTAGAGGTCATAGTTCCCGAGGTCATACTGCAGAGTTGGACGAGCTTCTCTGAATGCTTCCAATTACTTATGAGCAAGGTTACCGAGCCCTGGAACAATAATTATTTAATTTTGCTTTTAAATTTGAATTTGTATATAAATATAATAAATGAACATTCAGATTATAATAAAAATAAATGAACTATGCCCTTTGGAACTATGACCTGTGGAACTACGCCCTCTGGAACTATGACCTTTGGAACTACGCCCTCTGGAACTACACCCTCTGGAACTATGACCTCTGGAACTATGCCCTCTGGAACTATGACCTCTGGAACTATGACCTCTGGAACTACGCCCTCTGGAACTATGACCTATGAAAATACGCCCTCTAGAACTACGCCCTTTGGAACTATGACCTCTGGAACTATGCCCTCTGGAAATATTACCTGTGGAACTACGCCGTCTTGAACTACACCCATGGAACTATAACCTCTGGAACTACGCCCTCTGGAACTATGACCTGTGGAACTACACCCTCTAGAACTACGCCTCTGGAACTATGACCTCTGGAACTACGCCCTCTAGAACTATGACCTCTGGAACTACGCCCTCTGGAACTACGCCCTTTGGAACTATGACCTATGGAACTACGCCCTCTAGAACTATGACCTCTGGAACTACGCCCTCTGGAACTACTCCCTTTGGAACTATGACCTATGGAACTACGCCCTCTAGAACTATGACCTCTGGAACTATGACCTCTGGAACTACGCCCTTTGGAACTATGAGCTATGGAACTATGCCCTATGGAACTATGCCCTTTGGAACTATGAACTTTGGAACTACGACCTGTGGAAGTATGACCCGTGGAATTGTGACCTGTGGAAGTATGACTTGTTGAACTAAACCCTCTGGAACTATGCCCTCTGGAACTACGCCCTTTGGAACTATGACCTCTGGAACTACGCCCTCTAGAACTACACCTCTCGAACTATGAATTATGGAACTACATTGTCTGAAACTACGCCCTATGGAATTAGTCCCTCTGGAATTGTGACCTCTGGAACTATGCCCTGTGGAATTACGCCCTCTGGAACTATGATCTCTGGAACTACACTCTCTGGAACTATGCCCTTTGGAACTATGACCTGTGGAACTATGCCCTCTAGAACTATGACCTATGGAATTGTGACCTGTAGAAATATGACCTGTGGAACTACGCCCTCTGGAACTATGACCTTTGGAACTACACCCTTTGGAACTACGCCCTTTGGAACTCTGACCTGTGGAACTACACCCTCTAGAACTATGACCTCTGGAACTACGACCTATGGAACTACGCCCTTTGGAACT
This sequence comes from Picea engelmannii, assembly GCA_009831015.1. Classification (NCBI taxonomy): domain Eukaryota; kingdom Viridiplantae; phylum Streptophyta; class Pinopsida; order Pinales; family Pinaceae; genus Picea; species Picea engelmannii. The sequence goes on along the minus strand of ML783611.1, from coordinate 109,002 downwards.
ATGACCTCTGGAACTATGCCTTCTAGAACTACGCCCTTTGGAACTATGACCTTTTGGAATTATGCCCTCTGGAACTATGACCTGTGGAATTGTTACCTGTGGAACTATGACCCGTGGAACTACGCCCTCTGGAACTACACCCTTTGGAACTATTCCCTGTGGAACTACATCCTCTCGAACTACTCCTCTTGAACTATGAATTCTGGAACTACGTTGTCTAGAACTACGCCCTATGGAACTACACCCTTTGGAATTGTGACCTCTGGAACTACGCCCAGTGGAACTACGCCCTTTGGAACTATGACCTCTAGAACTACGCCCTCTAGAACTATGCCCTTTGGAACTATGACCTGTGGAACTATGCCCTCTAGAGCTATGACCTGTGGAATTGTGACTTGTAGAACTATGACCTGTAGAACTACACCCTCTGGAGCTATGACCTTTGGAACTACGCCCTTTGGATCTATGCCCTTTGGAACTATGACCTGTGGAACTATGCCCTTTGGAACTACACCTCTGGAACTATGACCTGTGGAACTACGCCCTCTAGAACTATGACCTGTGGAACTACGCCCTATGGAACTACGCCCTTTGGAACTGTGACTTGTAGAACTACGCCCTGTGGAACTACGCCTCTGGAACTACGACCTCTGTATCTACGCCCTCTGGAACTATGCCTTCTCGAACTACACCCTCTGGAATTGTGACCTCTGGAACTACGCCCTATGGAACTACACCCTCTGGAACTATGACCTCTGGAACTACACCTATGGAACTATGACCTCTGGAACTACGCCCTTTGAAACTATGACCTCTGGAGCTATGACCTCTGGAGCTATGCCCTTTGGAACTATGACCTTTGGAACTATGCCCTCTAGAACTATGACCTATAGAATTGTGACCTGTGGAACTATGACCTGTGGAACTATGCCCGCTAGAACTATGACCTGTGGAACTATGCCCTTTGGAACTATGACCTGTGGAACTACGCCCTCTGGAACTACGGCCTTTGGAACTACGCCCTTTGGAAATATGACCTCTAGAACTATGCCCTCTAGAACTACGCCCTTTGTAACTATGACCTTTGGAACTACGCCCTCTGGAACTATGACCTATGGAACTGTGACCTGTGGAACTATGCCCTCTGGAACTACGTCCTCTGGAACTATGCCCTTTGGAACTATGACATGTGGAACTACACCCTCTGGAGCTGCGCCTCTAGAACTACGACTTCTGGAACTATGCCCTTTGGAACTATGACCTCTGGAACTATGCCCTCTGGAACTACGCCCTTTGGAACTACGACTTTTGGAACTAAGCCCTCTGGAACTATGACCTTTGGAATTGTGACCTGTGGAACTATGACCTATGGAACTACGCCATCTTGAACTACGCCCTATGGAACTACGTGCTTTGGAACTATGACCTGTGGAACTACGCCCTTTGGAACTACATGTCTAGAACTATGACCTCTAGAACTATGTTGTCTGGAACTACGCCCCTTGGAATTGTGACCTCTAGAACTATGCCCAGTTTAACTACGCCCTCTAGAACTATGACCTCTGGAACTACACCCTCTGGAACTACGCCCTTTGGAACTATGACCTGTGGAACTATGCCCTATAGAACTATGACCTATGGAATTATGACCTGTAGAACTATGACATGTGGAACTACGCCCTCTGGAACTATGACCTTTGGAACTACGCCCTTTGGAGCTACGCCCTTTGGAACTATGACCTGTGGAACTACTCCCTCTGTAACTACGCCTATGGAACTATGACCTTTAGAACTATGCCCTCTAGAACTATGATCTCTGGAACTATGCCCTCTGGAACTATGCCCTTTGGAACTATGACCTATGGAACTACGCCCTCTAGAACTACACCTCTGAAACTATGAGCTCTGTAACTATGCCCTTTGGAGCTACACCCTCTAGAACTACACTCTCTGGAATTGTGACCTCTGCAACTACGCCCTGTGGAACTACACCCTCTCAAAATACGCCCTTTGGAACTATGACCTGTGGAACTACACCCTCTAGAACTATGACCTATGGAATTGTGACCTGTGGAACTATGACCTGTGGAACTACGCCCTCTGGAACTATGACCTTTGGAACTATGCCATTTGGAACTAGGCCCTGTGGAACTATGACCTGTGGAACTACGGCCTCTGGAACTCCGCCTATGGAACTACAACCTCTGGAAATATGCCCTTTGAAACTATGCTCTTTAGAACTATGACCTGTGGAACTACGCCCTCTGGAACTATGGCCTATGGAACTACGCCATCTAGAACTAGGACCTGTGGAATTGTGACCTGTGGAACTACGCCCTCTGGAACTATGACCTCTGGAACTACACCCTTTGGAACTATGACATGTGGAACTACGCCCTCTGGAACTACGCCTCTGGAACTACACCCTCTGGAACTACGCCCTTTGGAACTATGACCTGTGGAACTATGCCCTCTGGAACTACGCTTCTGGAACTATGACCTATGGAACTACGCCCTATGGAACTATGCCCTTTGGAACTATGACCTGTGGAACTAAGCCCTTTGGAACTATGACTTGTGGAATTACGTCCTTTAGAACTAGGCCCTTTGGAACTATGACCTGTGGAATTGTGACCTCTGGAACTATGCCGGATAGCCTAACATTATGCTTACTGCCTTTTTATTTATGTAGGAGTTGTTTACCGATAGAATGGAGACATCGAAAAATGTGCTAGAATGGCAAATGAGTGAGCTACTCAGACATCCCCATGCAATTCAGATATTGCGGGAGGAAATTGAATCTGTAGTTGTCCAACATGGTAAAGTAAACAAGTTGAATCTAGAAAACATGGTATACCTACAATATGTGGTGAAACAAACGCTACAATTATACCCATAGTTGCGGCTAGCGCTTCCCCATGCGTCTGTATAGGTTGTCACTGTGGGAGAGTACTATACACCTAAGAAAACAATGGTAATCATAAACTTGTGGGTTATATGAAGGGATCCTATTGTGTGGGGGGAAGATGCTTCAAAATTCAAGTTGGAGAGATTTCTGCGGGTGGAAGAACATGGTATGGATTTATCAGGAGGTCAATCAGACTTTATAATGCTTCCATTCGAGATAGGAAAGAGAATATTCCTAGGATATGCCATGGATATTCGTACGATTGATTTTGCATTGGCTCAGTTGTTGCATACTTTTGATTGGAGAGTTGAAGGCGATCCATCACGGCTGGATATGAAGGAATCATGTGAAACCATGATACCAAGGCAAGCTCCACTATTTGCTTATCCAAGATTGAGGCGACCTTGTTGCCTTCAGAAACCCCTAAACTATCTATCTGTGTACAATGTAAGGGAGGTGGAAGCTTCACACACAATATATTTTATAGAATTGTTAAAGTTGAATATCAACCATGGGGAGTGAGGGTAGACTGCTATTTTTTTTTGCCTACAAACTTGCCAAATTGTTAGTCATGCCTAATAACTTGATATTTGAGAGGAATCAAGATTAGGGTGTTGGGGCTCCTAGATTTGGTGATTTCATTGATAATATATTTCTACGAGATGATTATTGGCACGGTTTGCATTGATATGGGAAACACCAAAGACATAAACATTTATCTAGGGTTCAAACAAGGGAACCTAATCTACCCTACACTCTATGTGCTATATTGATGAATTAGGTGAGTTTGATTTAAAATATGTAGGTGATATAGGTGGTTACCTTCTCATAGAAATTGGAATTTTTATTTTATTGTTTTCATGAAACTTTTTTATTTTTTACCTTGTGTAGCTTTGGCCTCCAAAATCAAACAAATTCTTTCTACTCAATTGATGATGAACATTCTTGTAGGTTAACCTTAGTAAAATAGTATGACCTTTAATATGTTTGAAAATGAGGCATTCAATATTTTTTTTTTTGTATAAATAACAAGTGGACCAAGTGGCAACAAGGTGTACTCTTGCTTTGTGAAATTTGGAAAATCCTTTGAAACAATCCCTAGGCACTTATTATTTGAGAAGCTTAAGGTGTTGAATATTTCTATATTGGRTGATTTGATTTGTAATGTATYTATATGTTGTGATTATTGTCACGATTTSGACAAAAATGGGCAACATAGAAGACATCCACAACAATATAGGGTTCAAACAAGCATGCTTATAAACCCCAAACCCTATGCTCATTTTTCATAGMAAAAYTATTCTCTTATATTTGTATTATTTTTTTTCATACCTATAATTTTTTTAAGCAAGCATCTAATAGTCTCAAAGAAAGAAACTTTTAGATATTTTGGCATGSTTGACTTCCGAATGTTGTGTGACATTTAACTAGATTAACTTACATGGGTGCTATTTATAATGCTATCTAACATAAGAGGTAGCTACATCTATTATTTGATCTTTTTAAAAGAATAAATCAATCAATGACATCCATTGCATTGGGGTCTACTAGGTGGCATCCTATGTAGATTTTGGATGATATGTGAATTGGAAATATATTCTATATTGAATACATAAATACAATAAATACATTGGACATCTATTCAATATTGAATATATATAAATACAAATAATATGTTTACAATGTGGAATCAACTATTCATTTTTTTAAATTATAAACACCACAATCATTGATGTGAAACTTTTTACAAACTAACACATATGTTGCTAACGGAAGGAATTATATGAAATCATCTTGAAAAGAGATATTAAATCTTTATATGTGTGTATTAGGGCATTTTTATAGGGTGACCAAATAGTTATTATAAACAACACAATATAGGATTTCATGTCAACCCAAGATAAGAATAAAAACCAACCTTTAAAAATAATTTAGAAACCATAAGAGCTTGTGTCGACCTTTCTTTGGGCTCAAGACATTTGTGGGCTCAATTGGTGGTAGGTTAAAGTATTAAATTCAGTATTTAAGTTGTTAATTTATTCAGCCACCTGAATCAGATTTGAGCGTAGATTTTGTTTCATTCTCACTGTGAGAAGGATAGGAAACCATGAACGAAGAAGGCGATTCCCATGCTCTGTGACGGTGACTGACAGGTCGCAGTGAGATGATTGAACACGTATTAAATGGTGAGTTGGTTCAGAGTTTTATCATGCATGATCCAGGCATGGGATGTGCATGCAATACTTCAATTAATACACCATGTAGCATCTTCCCAATGATTGGGTTGCTGCATGGTGGATAGCCTTCGCCGTCAGTCGCATGTGCACACATGATGCCCAACCATGGCCATTAAATCTTGTTCAAGGATGGGTTCTATGCATTCTCAGGATTTTGCAAGGAAGTTTTATTCTCCTCTGTCGTCTTTGGTCTCCAAGCCATCCTCCCCGTCGATCTTGCTTTCAAATCCATTCCCCCACCTTCAATTTGTCATCTCCCATGTGGCAATGGACTCGACCTCTTTTCCACTGCTCCAATTGTGAAATGGAAACTATGAAAGGGGAGTTGAAACTCCGATAGGAAGAACTGAAATCTTTGTGTGAGTCTCACACTCATATGGAGAAGAATATTCAGGTCAAGGAAGAAATAAAGGATACAGAGCTATCCATCATACTGAGAAAGGTCAATCGACATTTTGAGCATAATAACGTGCTTGGCAAAGAAACTAACCGGATGCAAACAAGAAATCATCTACAACATGAAACAACTCTTGTTGTAGGTTCTCATGCCTCTTATGAAGTAATCTAGCTTATGCAACCACTTCCATATAAAAGTAAGAATGAAAATCTCCAAGCAGTAGTGGACACAACCTTGAAACTAAATTAACCTAGGTTTTATGCATTGTAAATTTGTTTCCTTTTTAAACTCCTATGACCGAATCTATTCATGGAAGGATGCAAGCATTTTTGTAATCACTATAGCAGGAATAGAACTTAAAAAGTTGGTTATTCTTTTTGTCATGTTGGAAGCTCATAGATAGTTTAAAATTTTTGTAATCTTAGGCTGATTCACTATAGCTACAACCCACTTTTATAATACAAACTTAACCACTTTTGTTATAAAAAAAACCATGTGCAACCTCATGGAGGGTTGATTCTCCATAGTTTTATCAACTTCTTAGGAGTTAAATATATGTAATTTCATTAGGGACTGTGATGATATTGTATACACGTGTGTTTTAAACTAATTTGAAGATTGAGACCATGGAAGGGGTAACACTGTACTTGAATTTTATAATAAAAAGTTGTTAATACTATACATTATTTAGATACTTCTCAATACTTTGATACTTGATGTTTTGGTAAGTTTGTGTATCGTGCCAGATGTGTTAGACATGTCGAAGTTTTTATCATATGAAAGAAAACTTATGTTAGAATAATGGTTGGGTAAATATCCACATCTCAATTTTTTTATTATATAGAAGCGAATTGATGTCAAAACAATGGGTAGGGGGAAGGTCCTTTAGGAGAGAAAATCATCAATAAATATATCATTCAATAAACAAAGTGTACAATATAGGGGTTTAGCATGTTACTTGAAACAATTAAGAGTTCAAATGAATATGTTAAAATAATAAAAATGAATTTTTTTTTTATTAAAATACAATTAGAAAAATTATAAAAAAACAAAATATGTTTTTATTAAAAATAAAAATAAAAAAATAAGGTTTGATAGAATTAAAACTTAATATTATTTTATTATTTTTTTCTTATATAAAGAAGGGAAGAGGAGGAAACTCACTTAAATTTGGCATTGTTAATTGAGTTTTCATTATTAAAGAACACTGAAAGAGAGTAAAAAATGGCATGAATCTTTTTGGGATTTGTGATATTTTTTTGCCAAGTATTCATATCCATTGTTTTTTATCACTTTTGTTCTTTATCACTTTCGAAGGGTAGGTGTTTGAATTGAACCCCTATATTTACATAGAAGCACGAGTTAAATGTTAAAATTTGACAAAGAAAAAATGAAATTATTAGATAAGTTGTACTTCTATTTCAATTATCCATTCAAACTATTACCCTAAATTGCCATTAACTTCATTATTCAAATTCATTATTATATATAAAAAAATAAAAAAATAAATTTATTATTGTATATAAAAAAATAAATAAATAAATAAATAAATTTATTATTGTATATTAAAAACTTGAATATATCTTAATGTAACATAGGATTGATTTTATTCCTAAAAATAAATAAATTAGAAACACAATAATTTTTGTAATGGAAATCAATTTTAAATTTGTGAATTTAAA
>ML783611.1:69655-95908 GCA_009831015.1 Picea engelmannii | reverse complement strand
AGGAATACCAATCCATAATGAAGAACGAAGTATGGGAAATAGTTCCCAGACCGAAGGATAAAGATGTGGTATCCTCCAGATGGCTCTTCAAAATAAAACATGTTGTTGATGGAAGTATTTAGAAATATAAAGAAAGATTTGTCACTCGTGGCTTTTCCTAGAAGGAAGGCATTGACTATGAAGAGACATTCGCTCCTGTGGCCAGATACACTTCGATTAGAACCATCATAGCTCTTGCAGCTAAGATGAAGTGGATACTGCACTAGATGGACGTGAAGATAGCTTTCCTAAATGTTTTTATCAAAGAGGAAGTGTATATAGAGCAACCTCAAGGATTTGACGTTGAAGACAGAAAGTCTCATGTCTGCAGATTGAAGAAATCCTTATACGGATTGAAGCAAGCTCCTAGAGCTTGGTATGGCCATATAGACAGTTTCTTGATGAGCTTAGGCTTTACCAAGAGTAAAGAAGACTCAAATCTCTACTTCAAAATCATGAATAATGAGCCAATAATCTTACTGCTATATGTGGATGACATATTCTTAACTGGAGAAGAAAACATCATAACTGAATGTAAAAAGAGACTTGCCTCGGAATTTGAAATGAAATACCTTCGCCTAATGCATTATTTCTCAGGTCTTGAGGTATGACATAGTCTTGAGAGGATCTTCCTTAACCAAGGGAAGTATACAGTCGAAATCTTGAAGAGATTCGACATGTTGGAATGCAAACCCATGAATACACCCATGGAAGCGAAGCTGAAGCTGCTGGTCGATACTTCGTCAGAATTGATTGATGCCACACTGTATAGACAAATTATTGGATCACTGATGTACCTGACGAACACCAGACAAGACATTTGTTTTGTCGTGAACACCTTGAGTCAGTTTCTGGTAGAACCCAGACGTGTTCACCTAGTGGCTGTAAAACATGTGATGAGGTACCTTAAAGGTACAATAGATTGTGGTCTCAGCTATTATGGAGACCATGATTTCATATTGAGTGGATATACTGATGCAGATTTGGCAGGAAGTGTTTCTGACAGGAAAACCACTTCAGGATGATGTTTCAGTTTGGGATCAGCTATGATCTTGTGGAAGAGTAGGAAGCAATCTACTATTGCTCTCAGCACAGTGGAAGCAGAATACATTGCCGCATGCTCTGCCAGCTACAAAGATATATGGCTTCGAAAGTTGTTGACCAACCTATTTGACATAGAGATGAGAGCAACCTTGATTCTATGTTACAACCAGAGCTGCATAAAAATGACAGAGAATCATGTATTCCACGATAGGTTGAAGCACATAGAGATCCGTTATCATTACATCCGTGACATGGTATAGAGAGGAGCCTTAAAGATCCAGTACATTAGCAGGGATGAACAGGTTGCTGACGTGTTGATCAAGACCCTATCTTGTGTGAAGTTTTAGTACTTCCGAGATGAGCCTGGCATAGTCCGAAAGGACCTTCCTTGAAAGGGGGAGTAGTTGTTGTGATGAGATATTCCCTACTTCCGACCTTCTGGTTGTGACGTAAAGAAGGACGTGTACCTTGCTTCTGACCTAGTTGTCAGACGTAAAGCAAGATGAGATGTGTACCTTTCTTCTGACCTAGTTTTCGTTGTAAAGCAAGATGAGATGTGTACCTTGCTTCTGATCTAGTTGTCAGATGTAAAGAAAGATGAGATGTTCCTTGCTTCTGACCTAGTTGTCAGACGTAAAGCAAGATGAGATGTTACTTGCTTTTGACATAGTTTTCAGATGTAAAGAAAGAAGAGATGTTCCTTTCTTCTGACTTAGTTGTCAGACGTAAAGCAATATGATATGATGAGACTAACACTGAGCTTCCGGCTGAATCATTGTGAGGTAAAGCCAGTCTAGTATCTTTCTTCCGACTGGATGGTTGTGATGTAAAGAAGGACGAGTATCGTGATTCCATCTTGAGTGTTGTGATGTAAAGCAAGATGATGAGAAGAGACAAGTACTGAGCTTCCATCTTGATAGTTGTGATGTAAAGCCAATCTTGTATTATGATGAGCCAGCCTTGTGTTGTGATGATGATGATGTATCAGTTTTTATACTAATACGTATTGATGCAGATGATGATGGCATTCCTTTGAGAATGGTGATGATGTCGATGAAGAAAACTTCCAATGATTTATAGATATGCCAGTCAGTGTTCCAAGATGATATTGATGATGCTATCCTCTCACCCACTTGATGCTATTGATGATGCTGTCCTCTCTCTCTCGCATGATGCTGCTGAAGAATACCCTTCTTGTTAACGGGGAGTGTACTGCAAAGAGTAGTCTTATTATTATTGATATATTATTCATAGGATCAATTCCCATTGTGGATTGATCATGTCGGTTATTGTAATAGGACCAAATCCCCTTTTGCGGATTGGTCAAAAGATAATTGTAATAGACAGAATAAGAAGTCAGCCCCAACAGATATTAAAGAGGCCCAAAAATATAATAAAGGTGGGTTTACCCACCCAGTTTGAGAAGTTGTCCCTGCCAGTGAAGAGACACTTCACACGTGCCAGACTTGTATAAATAAAGGAGGCTAGAGCCTCACTTAGACACAACTCACTTCCTCATTTTGAGAGACAAGTTCTGATATGCTACCGGAGAAGAAGGAGAGAGACAGTGGCGCATATCTGGGAGAGGAATTTCTGTATTAGTTTAAGAGATCTCTTGGCATTGTATTGGTTATCTATATTAAGGAAGTTTTGCTGGGTTTTCTTCCCCTAGAGGGTTTCCTAGGATAAATGTTGTGTCTCTTGTGATTGTGTATTTCTTAGTGATCTTGGATTATGCTATTGTTATCTAAGGAAATGCAAACATCTATAATAATGGCTTAAACATTAACAAAATTCATTGTCCTTCATCTCATTATTCCTCAAATAAGCATGGGTTCTCTCACTCCGCAAAGCGTCTTCCCGTGAGGGATTTCACGATAAGGGGATCACTTTGGATTTCATCCATTTTTAATTCTTATCAACCATGACAAGACAATAATGAGTCATATTTACATCAAAAAATCTTGGGTCCATTACCCAAACCTTGTTCTGCGAGGCTTTCTTCAAGGGTTGACATAAATGACAACCAACCTTAATCAACAATCTCCCCCTTTGGCATTGTTGTCAACACTCTGAAACAATATTGAAATCATATCACTCGTGCTTCCCCTAGAACCATGCCTCTGTCCTCTATATCTTATAAATATGCTCCCCCTGGAACCATGCCTCTGTCCTTTGCCTCTGTCCTCTGCCTCTGATAAATCTCTCCCCCTTTGTCATCAATGGTAAAGGTATATTTTCATCCAGGGTTGCTCCCCCTGACTGAACTGTCCTCTTATGGTGCTTCCTCATGTAAATCTAAGACATATAAGATAAACATTCAAGAAACATTCATTTTGGAGTAGAAATAACTCCAAGTCTCTAGCGAAGATATTGAAAGGATTCCCGTGGAAGTGGTTTTGTGAATATGTATGGCACTTGTTATTTTGTGCCCACATACTCAACTCTGATGTTCTTTTCTACAACTTGCTCCCGTAGAAAGTGATACTTGATTGGAATGTTCTTCGTCTTGGAGTGCATCACTAGGTTCTTCGAGATACCGATGGCGCTTGTATTATCACAATAGATTGGAATGGGCTCATCATACTCAACTTGTATATCTGTCAGATTTTGTTTCATCTAAAGAACCTGTGTACAACATGATGTTGTTGCAATATACTCTGTCTCGGTTGCAGATAAATATATTGATGATTGTTTCTTTCTTAGCCATGATACTAAACACTCACCCAAGTATAACGCTGCTCCACTGGTGCTTTTTCAGTCATCAATACAACCTTCCTAATCTGTATCTATGTAGGCAATAAGTGATAGATCCTTTCCTTTTGGATACCATAATCCAAACTCTTCTAATCCTTTGAGATATCTAAAAATCCTCTTTACTGCTAATACATGTGATTTCTTTCGTGCTGCTTGAAATCGTGCCACCTGTCCAAGTGCCTACATTACATATGGTCTAGATGTTGTCACATATAGTAGGCTGCCAATCATTGACCTGTATTGCCTCTAATCTGTAGACTTTGAATCATCATCTTTTCTCAACTTGCAATTGGTTGGCATGGGAGTGATAACTAGTTTGCAATCTTCCATACTGAACCTTTTTAGCATTTCTCTGATATACTTGATTTGAGAAATAAAAATTCCTTGGTTGTTTTGACATATCTGAAGTCCCAAAAAAAAGGATAGTTCTCCAAGTAACGACATTTCAAACTCATTCTGCATATCTTTTACAAATTTCTGTCTTAACCTGTCATCATCACTACAAAAAATAATATCATCAATATCAACTTCAATTAATAAAATATTACCTTGACTTACCTTGATGTAGAGGTTGTTGTCTGCACTTCCTTTTCTGAACCCTTCCTGTTGCAGATACTTATCCAGTCTAGAGTACCATGCTCTACGGGCTTGTTTTAGACCATACAAGGCCTTTTTTAATTAACACACATAATCTGCGTTCTCTGACAACTGAAATCCTTCTGGTTGTTCAATGTAGACTTCTTCTTCAAGTTCCCCATTTAGAAAAAACTGATTTTACGTCCATCTGATATACTTTAACATATGTGGAACATGCATAGGCTAAAAGCAAATGGATTGCTTCCATTCTGGCAACTGGGGAAAATGTCTCTTCAAATTCAATTCCTTCAATCTGTGCATATTCTTTGCATACCAATCTAGCTTTGCTCCTTGTAACTTTTCCATATTCATTTAATTTATTCTTGAAAACCCATTTTGTGTCGATTACATTCTTATTCTTTGGTCTTGGAACCAATTCCCAAGTGTCATTTTTCTCTATTTGATCCAATTGTTCATCCATGGCCTTATTCTAAAATCCAACCTTGTTGGCTTCTTCAAAACAGTTTGGTTCAATTGTAGATAAGAGTGCTAGGTGTGTTTGTTCCGGTGAATAGATTTTTCTTCTAGTCTCAAATCCTCCATCTTTGTTTCCAATAATTTGATCTGAAGGATGATTCTTCTATACTCGTTTTCTAGGTGTTTTTAGAGATACTTGTGGAACTTGCTCTTCTGTTTCTGTCGGATTCTCTTCATCTTCCTCTTCTACTTCCTCTTCTGCTTCTTCTTCGAAAAGTTGTTCCATTGATTTGTTTTCTTCTTCCTTTGATTCTAGTTTGCATGTTTCATCAATTGTTACGTTGATGCTTTCCACAACTTTGTTCAATCTTAGATTGTAACACTTGTATGCTTTCCTTGTACTTGATTAACCAACAAGTACTCCTTTGTCCACACGAGAGTCAAACTTTCGAATTCTACCATCTTCTCTTTTGATGTAGCATTTGCTTCCAAAAACTCTGAAGTGCTTCACATTTTCTAGTCTTCCTTTCCATAGCTCGTAGGGAGTTTTATTAGTGTTGTTTCTGAGCATTACTCTGTTTTTGAATGTGAATTGTTGTATGCACTGCCTATGTCCAAAATATATCTGTCAATTTGGAATACATTAGCATTGTTCGAGCCATTTCCTGTACTGTCCTATTCTTTCTTTCAACAACTCCATTCTGTTGAGGTGTCCTAGCAACGAAGAATTGCCTTTTTATTCCATGATTGTTGTAGTAGTCCATAAATTCCTTTGAAGTGAACTCTCCTCTATTATCATATCTCAAGCATTTGATTCTTGAATCCATCTCATTTTCAACCATTTTCTTGTAGATCTTGAAGTTTTCAAAAGCTTCTGACTTGTTCTTGAGAAAGAAAACTACCCTCATTCTTGTATAATCATTAACTAATAACATAAAGTATCTCTCACCTTTTAAGCCCTTTGTTGTAGTTGGTCCAACTAGATTAGTATGCACAATTTCCAGTGGTCTTCTAGTTGAATATTCCTTTGATTTGAACCTGGTCTTTGTTTGCTTTCCTTGTTGACAATGATTGCATAAAGTGTTGGTTGGTTTCATGATCTGGGGAATTTCTCTGACTGCTTCTCTTTTGATGACTTTGACAAGCTTATCAAAATGCACGTGACCCATTCTTTTGTGCCATAGCCAACTTTCATCTTCTTTTCCTAGACAACACTTTTCATTTCCAATTTCACTTAATAGATATATGTTGTTTGAAGTTCTAACAGTTGTACCGACCAATTTCCCTGAGCCTTCTCTTCTTATCTCACACTTTTTGAATCGAAAGTAAGTTTATGACCTTGGTCACACATTTGACTCACACTTAGAATACTATGTTTCATATCTTCTCCCAGTAGAACATATTTTACCTTTTCATTCTTATTCCCAATTCGTATTGTGCCTTCTCCAATGATTTTGGCTGAATTATCATTTCCGAAGGAGACTGATCCATTTCTTTCCTTTTACAATGTAAGAAAATTGTCTCTATCACCTTTCATGTGTTTTGAACACCCACTATCAATATACCAACCATGTTTCTTCTGCTTAGCTTGTAGAGCGACTGTGCATTCTTCATTGCTATACTGATCTTGCTTTCTTATCCATGTCGTTTTCTGAGGTTCTTGTCTGTGACTATTGTTATTCTGTTGAGGTTCTTTAGGAGGGACTTTCATTCTGCAATCTTTGGCCATGTGTCCAAAATTGTTACATTTGTAATATTCCACTTCAGTGCTCAAATATTCAAACATGTTGTAACTTCTTCTTTGTGTTTCACTAGGTCTTATTGAATAACCCCTTTGTGTATGACTCTCAAAGTTGTTATTGTTCATGTTGTTAGCTCTGCAATTCACAGCTTTATGTCCAAAATTAATTATTACATGCATAACATAAACCAAAAAATATATTTTGATACCTGGGAGTTGAAGATATTTTGAAAGGAGGTGCTCTTATGAATCCTTCTTCTTCTTGAGGCCTATATGTTTGTTGTTGATTCTGAAATCTGAATCTTCTCGGTGGAGTAGTGTCCCTGTAATCTTCCTTGTATATCTTCATCTCCCCTTTGATTGTTTCTGAATAGGTTTTTGGATTTGCTTCTTACTCTGTTGTTTTGGAGCTTGATCCCTTTTTTGTCTGATTGTATCCAAGTCCAGACTTGTCAAGATGAGATTTTTTGACTGCTGATAATGTCATCCAGAACTTTTGAGCTATTCTACATATTTTTCTTTTAAATATCCTTTCTTAGTGTGACAATCTTTGCTTCCAAGTTTCCAGTGATCTTGTCTTTTTCTTCTAGTTGTTCTTTGAGTGATTCTTCAATTCTTTTATCTTCTTCTATTTGAACCTTCAATTTTGTGATCATTTGTTCTAGTTCTCGAGTGTCCTTTTTATTGTCTAGTTTTTCTTGTTTTTCTTCTTTTCTCTTTTGATAACTTCTATGGCACACATTAATTCTTCTCGATAGTCAACTTCTGTCTCTTCAATTTTGTCTTTGACTTCTTCATATCCTTCTTCGTCTTCTTCATATTCTTCTTCGGAGTCTTCTTTGTCAGAATCTTTTACTACCATGAATATAACTCTTCCTGTCTCACTGTCACTAATTTCATCTTCATCTGATGATGAGATGTCTTCTTTGATGCATAAGCTCTTCTTGAAATATTTCTTTGTAGTTCTTTTGCCTTTATATGTGTGTTTCCCTTTTGAGTAACCTTCATCATTTCTCTTTTTCTTATGAGGACATTTGTTAGCAAAATGACCAATACCATCACAATTAAAACAAATTAAAGGAAGCTTACCTCTATACCTACCGTTGGTTCCCTTGCTCAGTATTTTGACAAAGTTGGCCACTTCTTCATCATCTTCTTAGACGTCACTGTTGCTGCTATAATCTTCTTGTTCCTTTTTCTTTTGTTTTGATCTTTTGGATGCTTTGAAGGCTGCTTCTTCTACATCTGGATTTTCCTGTTCAGTTCTCATTTAATATGCTTTGAGGATTCCATGCAGTTCGTCCATGCTTGCAGAGTTTATATCCGATCTTTCTTCTAGTGTTGATATCTTAGGGTTGAATCTCATAGGAAGAGATATTAGTACCTTTTGAGCAATCACATATTCTTCAATTTTTTCTCCCAATCCTATGATTGCATTCACTATTTCATCGACAAGTAAGAAGTAGGTTGCGATATCTTCATCTTCCTTCATTTTTAGTTGTTTGAATTGACCTCTATAAGTTTGAAGCTTTGCTGCTTTGACTTTTGTATCTCATTCATAAATATTTTGAATCATGTCCCAAATATCTTTAGCAGATTTACAGTGTGCAACTTTGGTGAATACCGTATCACTGATACCATTCAAAAGTGCATTTGTGGCTTTCAAATTATTCTGACCAAGTTTCATTTCTTTGTCATTTGTTGCTGGAACTGTTGGTACTTTGTATCCATCTACAATTGATTGCCAAATTTCGAATCCCTGTGCTTGTATATATGTCTTCATCCTTATGCTCCAAAAAGAACACTTTTGTCCATCAAACTGTGGTATTCCATTTTAATATGAGTTGGTACTCTCCATGATCTATCTTTCAGTGGCTAAATTGATTTCTGAAGGAACTTGCTCTGATACCAATTGTTAGATTACTGAGAGGGGGGTGAATTAGTAATAGCATAATTATAATCGTTTTTCTCCAAATAATCCAAGTGTTATATCAATGTAGAATTATTATCCAATAATGAGAAATAATAAATGAACAATCACACACATACACAGTACACCGATGTTTTATGTGGAAACTCAAATCGGGAGAAAACCACATAATTTTTTTTCTTATATTTCTTGAAGAATTACATTCATTAGAAGCACCGACTTCCTTTGTTTTCCAGTTGCAACTGGAAGGAGGCTCCAAACCTCTAGTTTTTCAGGCTACAACCTGAGGGAAGCTCCAACTCCCCAATTCTCTGGCTACAACTAGAAGGAGGCTACAACCCCCTATGTTCTCTGGATACAACCAGAAGGTGGCTACAACCACTTGTCCTCGCCCCATCCAACTGCCCTGAAGTAGAAGTAGAATGATGGAACCATTGTCAACCTGTCATTATTGTACAATTGTATCAACCTATACCACTAACCTATATCCAATCTATACAATTTCCATGTAATCAATCTATACCTGAACTGAACATGTATCTACAAAAATTACAACAAATACGTGAACTGTAGTGTTGCAGCCCGCATATGTACATGCCCTATCTGTTATGCAGCCCGCGTATGTGCGCTACCAAACTGTTATGCAACCTGTGTATGCCTTCTTAAAACTAGGGTTTACTTTTCTTGAAAACTTTTGACATTCTATAACTTCTTTCACATAGATCTGTAACCTGTCACTGTATCCAGAATGTAACTGTACCTTGTGCATGCATCCTCATATATAACCTTTACTCAGGGAAAATATGTCTCTCTCTATTCATGTGTCATATAGGTATGTGTAATCATGAATAGGTATAATATCCCTCACATGATCTTAGTCATCAACCCCTTTCTGATATTCAGTCTCTCAATACATCAACTACAACACAAAGACAATCTCTCAACCATGTACCATAAAAACCCTTATCCATATGTCAATAAATACAAGATGTGCCTCACAAGAAGTATCAATGATGAAAATACCAACACTGTAATTCTGTAGTTCTGACTTATGCAGAAGATCACATGTAGCCACTAGTCTTTCTAGGGAGAATCCTCAATCTCCATTGACATTCTTCATGCATACATCAAAATCCAACTATTCATAGAAATAAGACATACATTTTGAACCAATGGATGGATCTGATGTATCTGAGCACTTTAGACCTTCCTGGGAACTTGATCTTAGAATCTAGAACCTCTGCATCTTCATCTTCTCAAGTCTCCATGACTTTGTCAGCATGTACACTCACTATAAACAAACAAATCGCATATACACAACCTATACACAGACAACCCAAATGGATCTGATGTATTGTACGCACCCTACACACAGACAAATCGCGTATACACACCGTATACACAGACAACCCGCGTATGCACCAGAAAATAGGGTTTTCTGTAAATCCAAGAATTTCGCCGTCAACCCTTCATGCTACCACAGACATTCGCCACTTCATATGTATCCACAAGTATTTACAAGAAGCTTTACACAAGAAAATAGATATAGAATATGTACAAGTGTGTATTTTATGAGTGAGCTTTGTCTCTTATTTATATCTTCATGTAACCTTACAATTTCCTTATTTTAGGGCTTCTTCATTTAAAATAATTTATTTTTGCAAAGTACTTTGACTCTTGGCGGATTCTATAAGACTCCTAAGGGTTCTCGAATTTCATATGGTCATAACTCTCTAACCGTGAGGAGTTATGTGACGCTCCACATACCACTGGAAATGGCATGAAAAGAACTATCCATATAGGATAGTTTCACTCAAAAATTCATTGTCCTTAATCTAATTATTCCTCAAATAATCACGGTTTATATCACTTCACAAAGCGTCTTCCCGTGAGGGATTTCACCATAAGGGGACCACTTTGGAGTTCATCCATTTTTACTTCTTATCAACCATGAAAAGACAATAATGAGTCATATTTACATCAAACAATCTTAGGTCCATTACCCAAACCTTGTGTTACAGGGCTTTCTTCAAGGGTTGACATCAATGACAACCAACCTTAATCAACAAATTTTAACGTGTTTAACTTGATAGGGATAATAAAAAATTGTTTATGTAAACATAAAGATTAACCTACGTAGTTGTTCATATCAACTTCTTAGTAAGATAATTAATGTTATATAAATTATGATACATATCATCTTGATGTAAACATAAAGGGTAACATATGTAGTTGTTCATATCAACTTCTTAGTAAGTTAATTAATGTTATATAAATTATGATACATATTATTTTTATTTAAATGTATTTCAAATCAATCAAATGGTATATATTTAATTTATATAATATTATTTTTAAATGTATTTCAAATCAATTAAATGGAATATATGTTGGATTATTGAGAGGGGTTGAATCAGTAATAGTGTAATTATAATATTTTTTCTCCAAATAATTTAAGTGTTATATCAATGTAGAATTATTATCCAATAATGAGTAATAAGAAATGAACAATCACACACATACACAGTACACCAGTGTTTTACGTGGAAACCCAAATCGGGAGAAAACCACATAATGTTTTTTCTTATATGTCTTGAAGAATTACATTCATTGCAGGCACAAACTTCCTTTGTTTTCCAGCTGCAACTAGAAGGAGGCTCCAACCCCCTAGTTTCTCAAGCTACAACCTAAGGGAAGCTCCAACTCCCCAATTCTGTGGCTACAACCAGAAAGAGGCTACAACCCCCTATGTTCTCTGGCTACATCCGAAAGGTGGCTACAACCACGTGTCCTCGCCCCGTCCAACCGCCCTAAAGTAGAAGTAGAATGATGGAACCACTGTTAACCTGTCACTGTTGTACAACTGTATCAACCTGTACCACTGATTTGTATCCAATCTATACAACTACCCTGTAATCAATCTGTACCTGAACTGAACATGTATCTACAAAAATTACAACAGATACATGACCTATAGTGTTGCAACCCACGTATGTACGCGGCCTATCTATTATGCAGCCCACGTATGTATGCTACCAAACTGTTATGCAGCCTGTGTATGCCTTCTTAAAACTAGGGTTTCCTTTTCTTGAAAACTTCTGACATTTTGTAACTTCTTTCACATAGATCTGTAACCTGTCATTGTATCCAGACTGTAATTGTACCCTGTGCATGCATCCTCATAAATAACCTTTACTCAAGAAAAACATGTCTCTCTCTAGACATGTGTCATATAGGTATGTGTAATCATGAACACGTATAATATCTCTCACATGATCTTAGTCATCAACCCCTTTCTGATATTCAATCTCTCAATACATGAACTACTACACAAATGCAAGCTCTCAACCATGTACCATAAAAACCCTTATCCATATGCCAAGAAATACAAAATGTTCCTCACAAGAAGTATCACTGATGAACATACCAGCACTGTAATTCTATAGATCTGACTTATGCAGAAGATCACATGTACCCACTAGTCTTTCTAGGGAGAATCCTCAAATCTCCATTTTCATTCCTCATGCATACATCAAAATCCAACTATTCATAGAAATAAGACATACATTTTGAGCCAATGGATGGATCTGATGTATCTGATCACTTTAAACCTTCCTAGGAGCTTGATCTCATAATCTAGAACCTCCGCATATTCATCTTCTCAAGTTTCCATGAATTTGTTAGCATGTACGCTCCCTATACATAGACAACCTGCGTATACACACCCTATACACAGACAACCCACATGGATCTAATGTACTGTATGCACCCTATACACAGAGAGCTCACGTATACTCACCCTATACATAGACAACTCGTGTACGCACTAGAAAATAAGGTTTTCTGTAAATCCGAGAATTTCGTCGTCAACCCATTGTGCTACCTCAGACATTCTCCGCTTCAGATGTATCCACAAGTATTTACAAGAATCTTTACACAATAAAATAGATATACAATATGTACAGGTGTGTATTTTATGAGTGAGCTTTGTCTCTTATTTATATCTTCATGTAGCCTTACACTTTCCTTATTTTAGGGCTTCTTCATTTAAAATAATTTCTTTTTGCAAAGCACTTTGACTCTTGGGGGCTTCTATAAGACTCCTGAAGGTTCCTCAATTTCATATGGTCATAACTCTCTAACCATGAGGAGTTATGTGACGTTCCCCATACTACCATAAACATAATGATAAGCACTATCCATATAGTATAGTTTCACTCACAAATTTGTTGAAATTATGTAACTGCAAAGAGTATTCTTATTATTATTGATATATTATTCATAGGATCAAACCCCATTATGGATTGATCATGTCGGTTATTGTAATAGGACCAAATCCCCTTTTGTGGATTGGTCAAAAGACAATTGTAATAGGAAGAATAAGAAGTCTGCCCCAACAGATATTAAAGAGGCCCAGAAATATAATAAAGGTGGGTTTACCCACCCAGTTTGAGAAGTCGGCCCTATCAATGAAGAGACACTTCACACGTGCCAGACTTGTATAAATAAAGGAAGCTAACTCGCCTCACTTAGACACAACTCACTTGCTCATTTTGAGAGACAAGTTCTGATCTGCTACTGGAGAAGAAGGAGAGAGAGAGTGGCACATATCTGGGAGTGGAATTTATGTATTAGTTTAAGATATCTCTTGGCATTGTATTGGCTATCTATATTAAGGAAGTTTTGCTGGGTTTTCTTCCCCTAGAGGGTTTCCCAGGATAAATGTTGTGTCTCTTGTGATTGTGTATTTCTCAGTGATCTTGGATTATGCTATTGTTATCTAATGAAATGAAAATATCTATAATAATGACTTAAACATTAACATGGTATCAGAGCCAAGTTTAAGGAAGCATCTTTCACAAGAGAAAAACGTCACTGTTACCATACATGAAAATTAGGGCTTTTTCATGGTGAATCTTTTCAGCCCCAAAACCATCAAGAAAAGTGTGCCCTCCCCTAAGGATCAATTTGACACTCTCAGCGCACCTTTTCAGTGGTTGGATCTCCCAGAAAGTGAAACCCTAGTTTCACAAACTACCAGAAGTACCAGAAAACCAGTGTACCAGAAGTACCAGAAGTACCAGAGTACCAGAGGTACCAGAAGCACCAGTCCAAAAATCCGTAGATCATATTTGAAGGAGAAAAAGTTGGATTTTCTCAGATCCAAACACACCAGGTTGTTCGCCTAAGCCAAGCGCAACTCCTGGTAAGTTCAGTTTTTTATTTTGAGCACTTTCATTTTTCGGTCATTTTCCTAGCTCCAGGTAAAGATGTCTGCAAGCGTTAAGCTTGTTGAAAAGTTAGAGGGAGTGAAAAACTTTCATGCCTGGAAGTATAGGATTGGCCTCATTCTTGAGGAGAATGATCTAGCAAGATTCGTCAAAGAAGACGTACCAAAACCCGACGATGCTGCAAAAAAGGCAAAGCATCAAAAGGACACAAAAAGGGCCAAAAGAATCATTGCAGATTCAATCAAAGACCACCTGATTCCTTATGTGTCATCCAAGAAGACTCTGAAATATATTTTTGATGCCTTGACCAGACTCTATGAAGGAAAGAACATAAACCGGAAGATGAATCTTAGAACTCAATTGAAGAATACAAGGATGCAGAAAGGAGAAATGTTTCAGGAATACTTCTCCAGAATCATAATTCAAAGAACAACTAGAAGCTATTGGAGATACCATAGACGAAGATGAACTCATAATGACAGCCCTAAATGGTCTCACAAGACCTTGGGATGCTTTCATCCAGACGATATGTGCCAGAAAGGAGAAACTGAAGTTTGACAGTCTATGAGAAGAATGCATCCAAGAAGAAACAAGAGTAACGAATCGGGAAGCTTTACTAGCAAGGGATGATGATCAAGCCCTAGCTACTCACACCAAACGAGGAAGGAAGAAACCCTACTTCCAAAAGGAGACTCATAAAGAGCCTCAAAAATCAAATAAATTCAATCATAAAGAATCTCATCCAAGGAGATTTCAGAAGAGAGGACAATGAAAGGAAAGAGACTACTCATCTGTATAATGCTATCATTGTGACAAGATGGGACACATTGCAAAGTTTTGTCCAGCCAGACGAGAAGAATACAAGAGAAAACATAAGAAGCTCCATTCCCATGTAGTCGAAGATGAGGAGCCACCCGTAAAGATGATAAGAGAGCAAATCAAAGACCATGTCTTAATCTCGGCCCTCTCAGGATCTGTAACACCTGGAGAGGACACTTGACTCATTGATAGTGGTGCATCCAAGCACATGAAGGGACAAAGAAATATTCTCTCTTGTATCTCAGAAAAGAATTTTTCTCAGTAAGTGACACTTGGTGATGATTACCAATATCCCATCAAGGGAGTGGGAGAATCAAACCATACACTGAATTCAGGGAATTCACTAAAAATGAAGGACATACTATATGTACCAAGCTTGAAGAAGAACCTACTCTCCATTTCAGCTTTAGAGAAGAAAGGCTTCAGAGTTGCCTTTATAGATGGAGAAGTTCTTACGTGGTCTAAAGGAGAAACCTTAAATGAAGCAATCATCATTGGGAATGAAGAAAATGGCTTGTATAAACTAAAGGGTCACTCAGAGGCTGCCATGACCCATGCCATTGAAAACTCATGTGAACTTTGGCATAGAAGGTTAGCCCACATCAACTACAATGCACTACCATACATAAGCAAAGCGGTCATAGGTTTACCAGAACTCAAAGGGGGCCATAAAGGCGTATGCAGTGGATGTGCACAAGGGAAGAATATCAAGAACCCGTTTCTGAAGAGGGACAACGAGACAAAAGGAGTCCTAGAACTCATCCATTCAGATGTGTGTGGCCCAATGTCATCATCCTCCATTAGCGGGTATGTATATTATGTATCATTCATTGATGATTACTCTCCTAAAACCTGGATATATTTCTTGAAGACTAAAGATGAAGTGTTCAGTAAGTTCAAGGAATTCAAAGCCTTGATAGAGAACCTTTATGAAAGAAATATCAAGATACTCAGGTCAGATAATGGAGGAGAATATACCTCAAAAGAGTTTGTGAACTTCTGCAAAGATGTTGGGATCAAGAGGGATCTCACTACTCCCTATAATCCCCAACAAAACGATGTATCTAAACGAAAGAATAGAACCATACTAGAAGTTATGAAGACTATGATCCATGATTAAGATCTTCCTATGTGCTTATGGGCAAAAGCAGCAATGGCAGTTGTTTATGTGCAGAACCGATTATCCCATAGTGCACTTGGGTTCAAGACACCGGAAGATATGTTCACCGGAAAGAAGCCAGAGGTAAGCCATCTCAAAATATTTGGTTGTCCAGTGTTTATTCATATACCTAAAGAAAAGAGAAACAAGTTGGACCCTTTAGGAAAAAAGGGAATATTTGTGGGATACTGTAAGGTCTCCAAGGCCTTCAGAATCTATATACCAGGTCAACATCAAATTGAAATCAACAGGGATGTGACCTTTGATGAAGATGCAACGCTCAAGAAATCTAAACTATGCCAGCTTGAAGAGGTATATGAAGAGGAACCCATAATCCTCAACACTGCAATGAGGGAGGTTCCCAGAGCTGCAAAACCAGTGAGAGAAGTCGTAACTTCCCCTGATGAGGAACCTCTAGAAGACCATGATATAGTAGAAGTGCAAGAACCTCCTCAGATGACAATCCTCCACAAAAGAAAGCTAGCTTGGGCTAGAGAGATTATTCAAGATGGAGAGAAGTTCGGTGTTCCCCAAGGAACTATGAGACAGGTGAAAAGACCAAAGCCATTCTCTAGTAATACGGCTTTGATGTGTGTTCTCCTAGAAGAGGAGCCTACCTGCGTTGACGAATCCATTCAGAGAAAAGAATAGACAGATGCCATGACAGAGGAATACCAATCCATAATGAAGAACGAAGTATGGGAAATAGTTCCCAGACCGAAGAATAAAGATGTGGTATCCTCTAGATGGCTTTTCAAAATAAAACATGTTGCTGATGGAAGTATTGAGAAGTATAAAGAAAGATTTGTCACTCATGGCTTTTTCTAGAAGGAAGGCATTGACTATGAAGAGACATTCACTCCTGTGGCCAGATACACTTCGATCAGAACCATCATAGCTCTTGCAGCTAAGATGAAGTGGAAGTTGCACTAGATGGACGTGAAGACATCTTTCCTAAACGGTGTTATCGAAGAGGAAGTGTATATAGAGCAACCTTAAGGATTTGAGGTTGAAGAGAGGAAGTCTCATGTCTGCAGATTGAATAAAGCCTTATACGGATTGAAGCAAGCTCCTAGAGCTTGGTATGGTCGTATAGACAGTTTCTTGATGAGATTAGGCTTTACCAAGAGTAAAGAAGACTCAAATCTCTACTTCAAAATCATGAATAATGAGCCAGTAATCTTACTGCTATACGTGGATGACTTATTCTTAACTAGAGAAGAAAACATCATCACTGAATGTAAAAAGAGACTTGCCTCGAAATTTGAAATGAAAGACCTTGGCCTAATGCATTATTTCTTAGGTCTTGAGGTATGGCAGAGTCCTGAGAGGATATTCCTTAACCAAGGGAAGTATACAGTCGAAATCTTGAAGAGATTCGACATGTTGGAATGCAAGCCCATGAATACACCCATGGAAGTGAAGCTGAAGCTATTGGTTGATACTTCATCAGAATTGATTGATGCCACATTGTATAGATAGATTATTGGATCGTTGATGTAGTTGACGAACACTAGACCAGACATTTGTTTTTCCATGAACACCTTGAGTCATTTTCTGGTAGAACCCAGACGTGTTCACCTAGTGGCTGCAAAACATGTGATGAGGTACCTTAAAGGTACAATAGATTGTAGTCTCAGCTATGATGGAGACCATGATTTCATATTGAGTGGATATACTAATGCAAATTGGGCAGGAAGTGTTTCTGATAGGAAAAGCACTTCAGGATGATGTTTCAGTTTAGGATCAGCTATGATCTCGTGGCAGAGTAGGAAGCAATCTAGTATTTCTCTCAGCACAGTGGAAGCAGAATACATTATTGCATGTTCTTCCAGATGCGAAGATATATGGCTTCGAAAGTTGTTGAACGGCCTATTTGACTTAGAGATGAGAGCAACCTTGATTTTATGTGACAACCAGAGCAAACTTGATAATCATGTAAAGCAAGATGAGATGTTCCTTGCTTCTAACCTAGTTGTCAGACGTAAAGCAAGATGAGATGTTCCTTTCTTTTGACCTAGTTTTCAGACGTAAAGCAAGAAGATATATTCCTTGCTTCTGACTTAGTTGTCAGACGTAAAGCAAGATGATATGATGAGACTAGCACTGAGCTTCTAGATGAATCGCTGTGAGGTAAAGCCAGTCTAGTATCTTGCTTCTGACTGGATGGTTGTGACGTAAAGAAGGACAAGTATCTTGATTCCATCTTGAGTGCTGTGACGTAAAGCAAGACGATGAGATGAGACAAGTACTGAGCTTCCAGCTTGATAGTTGTGACGTAAATCCAGTCTTGTATTATGATCAGACAGCCTTGTGCTGTGATGATGATGATGTATCAATTTTTATACTAATACATATTGATGCAGATCATGATGGCATTCCTTTGAGATTGACGATGATATCGATGAAGAAAACTTTCGATGATTTATAGATATGCCAGTCAGTGTTCCAAGATGATATTGATGGTGTTGTCCTCTCACCCACTTGATGTTGTTGATGATGTTTTCCTCTCTCTCACGCATGATGTTGCTGAAGAATACCCTTCTTGTTAAGGGAGAGTGTTGAAATTATGTAACTGCAAAGAGTATTCTTCTTATTATTGATATATTATTCATAGGATCAATCCCCATTGTGGATTGATCATGTCGGTTATTGTAATAGGACCAAACCCCCTTTTGCGGATTGGTCAAAAGACAATTGTAATAGGAAGAATAAGAAGTCGGCCCCAATAGATATTAAAGAGGCCCAGAAATATAGTAAAGGTGGGTTTACCCACCCAGTTTGAGAAGTCGGCCTTGCGAGTGAAGAGACATTTTACACGTGCCAGACTTGTATAAATAAAGGAGGCTAGAGCCTCACTTAGACACAACTCACTTGCTTAGTTTGAGAGACAAGTTCTGATATGCTACCGGAGAAGAAGGAGAGAGAGAGTGGCGCATATCTGGGAGAGGAATTTTTGTATTAGTTTAAGAGATCTCTTCGCATTGTATTAGCTATCTATATTAAGGAAGTTTTGCTGGGTTTTCTTCCCCTAGAGGGTTTCCTAGGATAAATGTTGTGTCTCTTGTGATTGTGTATTTCTCAGTGATCTTGGATTATGTTATTGTTATCTAATGAAATGCAAACATCTATAATAATGGCTTAAACATTAACAAAAATCATTGTCCTTCATCTCATTATTCCTCAAATAAGCATGGGTTCTCTCACTCCGCAAAGCGTCTTCCCATGAGGGCTTTCATCATAAGGGGACCACTTTGGAGTTCATCCATTTTTACTTCTTATCAACCATGACAGGACAATAATGAGTCATATTTACATCAAACAATCTTGGGTCCATTACCCAAACCTTGTTCTACGAGGCTTTCTTCAAGGGTTGACATCAATGACAACCAACCTTAATCAACAATCTCCCCCTTTGGCATTGCCGGAAACACTCTGATGCAATACTGAAATCATATCATTCATGCTCCCCCTAGAACCATGCCTCTGTCCTTTGTATCTAATAAATCTACTCCCCCTGGAACCATGCCTCTGCCCTCTACCTCTGATAAATCTCTCCCCCTTTGTCATCAATGGAAAATATATCTTTTCATCCAGGATTGCTCCCCCTGACTGAAATGTCCTCTTATGGTGCTTCCTCATGTAAATATAAGACACATAAGATAAACACTCAAAAAACATTCATTTTGGAGTAGAAATAACTCCAAGTCTTTGGCGAAGATATTCAAAGGATTCTTGTGGAAGTGGTTTTGTGAAGATGTATGCCACTTGTTATTGTGTGCCCACATACTCAACTCTGATGTTCTTTTTTGCAACTTGCTCCCATAGAAAGTGATACTTGATTGCAATGTTCTTCGTCTTGGAGTGCATCATCGGGTTCTTCGAGATACCAATGGCACTTGTATTATCACAATAGATTGGAATGGGCTCATCATAATCAACTTGTATATATGTCAGAGTTTGTTTCATCTAAAGAACATGTGTACAACATGATGTTGCTGCAATATACTCTGTCTCGGTTGCAGATAAAGATACTGATGATTGTTTCTTTCTTAGCCATGATAATAAACACTCACCCAAGTATAACACTGCTCCACTGGTGCTTCGTCGGTCATCAATACAACCTTCCCAATCTGTATCTATGTAGGCAATAAGTGATAGATCCTTTTCTTTTGGATACCATAATCCAAACTCTTCTAATCCTTTGAGATATCTGAAAATCCTCTTCACTTCTAATACATGTGATTTATTTCGTGCTGCTTGAAATCGTGCCACCTGTCCAACTGCCCGCATTACATATGGTCTAGATGTTGTCACATATAGTAGGCTGCCAATCATTGACCTGTATTGCCTCTGTTCTGTAGACTTTGAATCATCATCTTTTCTCAACTTGCAACTGGTTGGCATGGGAGTGATCACTGGTTTGCAATCTTCCATACTGAACCTTTTTAGCATTTCTCTGATATACTTGGTTTGAGAAATAAAAATTCCTTGGTTGTTTTGACGTATCTGAAGTCCCCCAAAAAAGGATAGTTCTCCAAGTAACGACATTTCAAACTCATTTTGCATATCTTTTGCAAATTTCTGTCTTAACCTGTCATCATCACTACCAAAAATAATATCATCAACATAAACTTCAATTAATAAAATATTACCTTGACTTAACTTGATGCAGAGGTTGTTGTCTGCACTTCCTTTTCTGAACCCTTCCTACCGCAGATACTCATCCAGTCTAGAGTACCATGCTCTAGGAGCCTGTTTTAGACCATACAAGGCCTTCTTTAATTAACACACATAATCTGCGTTCTCTGACAACTGAAATTCTTCTGGTTGTTCAATGTAGACTTCTTCTTCAAGTTCCCCATTTAGAAAAAACTGATTTTACGTCCATCTGATATACTTTAACATTTGTGGAGCATGCATAGGCTAAAAGAAAATGGATTGCTTCCATTCTGGCAACTGGGGAAAATGTCTCTTCAAATTCAATTCCTTCAATCTGTGCATATCCTTTACATACCAATCTAGCTTTGCTCCATATTCATTTAATTTATTCCTGAAAACCCATTTTGTGCCGATTAAATTCTTATTCTTTGGTCTTCGAGCCAATTCCCAAGTGTCATTTTTCTCTATTTGATCCAATTGTTCATCCATGGCCTTATTCCAAAATTCAACCTTGTTGGCTTCTTCAAAACAATTTGGTTCAATTGTAGATAAGAGTGCTAGGTGTGTTTGTTCTGGTGAACGGATTTTTCTTCTAGTCTCAACTCCTGCATCTTTGTTTCCAATAATCTGATCCGAAGGATGATTCTTCTGTACTCGTTTTCTAGGTGTCTTAGAGATACTTGTGGAACTTGCTCTTCTGTTTCTGTCGGATTATCTTCATCTTCCTCTTCTACTTTATCTTCTGCTTATTCTTCGAAAAGTTGTTCCATTGATTTGTTTTCTTCTTCCTTTGATTCTAGTTTGCATGTTTCATCAATTGTTACGTTGATTATTTCCACAACTTTGTTCAATCTTAGATTGTAACACTTGTACGCTTTCCTTGTACTTGAGTAACCAACAAGTACTCCTTTGTCCACATGAGAGTCAAACTTCCCCATTATGCCATCTTCTCTTTTGATGTAGCATTTGCTTCCAAAAACTCTAAAGTGCTTCATTTTTTCTAGTCTTTCTTTCCATAGCTCGTAGGGAGTTTTATCAGTGTTGTTTCTAAGCATTACTCTGTTTTGAATGTGAATTGTTGTATGCACTGCCTATGTCCAAAATATATTTGTCAATTTGGAATCCATTAGCATTGTTTGAGCCATTTCCTGTACTGTCCTATTCTTTCTTTCAACAACTCCATTCTGTTGAGGTGTCCTAGCAATGAAGAATTGCCTTTTTATTCCATGACTCCTGCAGTAGTCCATAAATTCCTTTGAAGTAAAATCTCCTCTATTATCATATCTCAAGCATTTGATTCTTGAATACATCTCATTTTCAACCATTTTCTTGTAGATCTTGAAGTTTTCAAAAGCTTATGACTTGTTCTTGAGAAAGAAAACTACACTCATTCTTGTATAATCATCAACTAATAACATAAAGTATCTCTCACCTTTTAATCCCTTTGTTGTAGTTGGTCCAACTAGATCAATATGCACAATTTTCATTGGTCTTATAGTTGATAATTCCTTTGATTTGAACCTGGTCTTTGTTTTCTTTCCTTGTTGACAATGCTTGCATAAAGTGTTGGTTGGCTTCGTGATCTTGGGAATTTCTTTGACTGCTTCTCTTTTACTGACTTTGAAAAGGTTATCAAAATGCATGTGACCCATTCTTTTGTGCCATAGCCAACTTTCATCTTCCTTTCCTAGACAACACTTTTCATTTCCAATTTCATTTAACACATATATGTTGTTTTAAGTTCTAGCAGTTGTACCAACCAATTTCCCTAAGCCTTCTCTTCTTATATAACACTTTTTTTAATCGAAAGTAAGTTTATGACCTTGGTCACACATTTGACTCACATTTAGAATACTATGTTTCATATCTTCTACCAGTAGAACATTTTTTACCTTTTCATTCTTATTCCCAATTCGTATTGTGCCTTCTCCAATGATTTTGGCTGAATTATCATTTCCGAAGGAGACTGATCCATTTTTTTCCTTTTGCAATGTAGGAAATTTGTCTCGATCACCTGACATGCACTTTGAACACCCACTGTCAATATACCAACCGTGTTTCTTCTTCTTAGCTTGTAGAGCGACTGTGCATTCTTCATTGTTATACTGATCTTGCTTTCTTCTCCATGTCATTTTCTGAGGTTCTTGTCTGTGACTGTTGTTATTCTGTTGAGGTTCTTTAGGAGGGACTTTCATTCTGCAATCTTTGGCCATGTGTCCAAAATTGTTACATTTGTAATATTCCTCTTCAGTGCTCAAAGATTCAAACATGTTGTAACTTCTTCTTTGTGTTTCACTAGGTCTTATTGAATAACCCCTTTGTGTATGACTCTCAAAGTTTTTATTGTTCATGTTGTTAGCTCTGCAATTCACATCTTTATGTCCAAAATTATTACATGCATAACATAAACCAAAAAATATATTTCGATACTTGGGAGTTGAAGATCTTTTGAAAGGAGGTGCTCTTATGAATCCTTCCTCTTCTTGAGGCCTATCTGTCTGTTGTTGATTCTGAGATCCGAATCTTCTCGGTGGAGTAGTGTCCCTGTAATCTTCCTTGTATATCTTCATCTCCCCTTTGATTGTTTCTGAATAGCTTTTTAGATTTTCTTCTTGCTCTGTTGTTTTGGAGCTTGATCCCTTTTCTGTCTGATTATATCCAAGTCCAGACTTGTCAATATGAGATTTTTGACTGCTGATAATGTCATCCAAAACTTTTGAGCTATTCTGCATATCTTTTTTTTTAATATCCTTTCTTAGTGTGACAATCTATGCTTCCAAGTTTCCAATGATATTGTCCTTTTCTTCTAGTTGTTCTCTAAGTGCTTCTTCAATTCTTTTATCTTCTTCTATTTGAACCTTCAATTTTGTGATCATTTGTTCTAGTTCTCGAGTGTCCTTTTTCTTGTCTAGTTTTTCTTGTTTTTCTTCTTTTCTCTTCTGATAACTTCTATGGCACACATTAATTCTTCTCGATAGTCAACTTCCGTCTCTTTAATTTCATCTTCGACTTCTTCATATCCTTCTTTTGCTTCTTCATATTCTTCTTCAGAGTCTTCTTTGTTAGAATATTTTACTACCATGAATAGAACTCTTCCTATCTCGCTGTCACTGATTTCATCTTCATCTGATGATGAGATGTCTTCTTTGATGCATAAGCTTTTCTTGAAATATTTCTTTGTAGTTCTTTTGCCTTTATATGTGTGTTTCCCTTTTGAGTAACCTTCATCATTTCTCTTTTTCTTATGAGGACATTTGTTAGCAAAATGACCAATGCCATCACAATTGAAACAAATTAAAGGAAGCTTACCTCTATACCTACCATTGGTTCCCTTGCTCAGTCTTTTGATGAAGTTGGCCACTTCTTCATCATCTTCTGAGATGTCACTGCTGCTGCTATAATCTTCTTGTTCCTTTTTCTTTTCTTTTGATCTTTTGGATGCTTTTAAGGCTGCTTCTTTTACATCTGGATTTTCCTATTCAGTTCTCATTTAATATGCTTTGAATATTCCATGCAGTTCGTCCATGCTTGCAGAGTTTATATCTGATCTTTCTTCTAGTGTTGATATCTTAGGGTTGAATCTCATAGGAAGAGATATTAGTACCTTTTGAACAATCACATATTCTTCGATTTTTTCTCCCAATCCTATGATTGCATTCACTGTTTCATCAACAAGTAAGAAGTAGCTTGCAATATCTTCATCTTCCTTCATTTTTAGTTGTTCGAACTGACCTGTGTAAGTTTGAAGCTTTGCTGCTTTGACTTTTGTATCTCCTTCATAAATATTTTGAATCGTGCCCAAATATCTTTAGGAGATTTACAGTGTGCAACTTTGGTGAATACCGTATCACTGATACCATTCAAAAGTGCATTTGTATCTTTCGAATTATTCTGACCAAGTTTCACTACTTTGTCATTTTTTGCTGGAACTGTTGGTACCGTGTATCCATCTACAATTGATTGCCAAATTTCAAATCCATGTGCCTGTATATATGTCTTCATCCTTATGCTCCAAAAAGAACAGTTTCGTCCATCAAACTGTGGTATTCCATTTTTATAAGAGTTGGTACTCTCCATGATCTATCTTTCAATGGTTAAATTGATTTCTGAAGGAACCTGCTCTAATACCAATTGTTGGATTACTGAGAGGGGGGTGAATCAGTAATAGCATAATTATAATCGTTTTTCTCCAAATAATCCAAGTGTGATATCAATGTAGAATTATTATCCAATAATGGGAAATAATAAATGAACAATCACACACATACACAGTACACCGGTGCTTTATGTGGAAACCCAAATTGGGAGAAAACCACATAATGTTTTTTCTTATATGTATTGAAGAATTACATTCATTAGAAGCACCAACTTCCTTTGTTTTCCAGTTGCGACTGGAAGGAGGCTCCAACCCCCTAGTTTCTCGGGCTACAGCCTGAGGGAAGCTCCAACTCCCCAATTCTCTGGCTACAACCAGAAGGAGGCTACAACCCCCTATGTTCTCTGGATACAACTAGAAGGTGGCTACAACCATCCGTCCTTTCCCCATCTAACCGCCTTGGAGTATAAGTAGAATGATGGAACCATTATCAACCTGTCACTATTGTACAATTGTATCAACCTATACCACTAACCTATATCCAATCTATACAATTGCCCTGCAATCAATCTATACCCGAACTGAACATGTATCTACAAAAATTACAACAAATACACGACCTATAGTGTTGCAGCCAACATATGTACATGCCCTATCTGTTATGCAGCCCGCGTATGTATGCTACCAAACTGTTATGCAACCTGTGTATGCCTTCCTAAAACTAGGGTTTCCTTTTCTTGAAAACTTTTGACCTTCTATAACTTCTTTCACATAGATCTGTAACCTGTCACTGTATCCAGAATGTAACTGTACCTTGTGCATGCATCCTCATATATAACCTTTACTCAAGGAAAGTATGTCTCTCTCTATTCATGTGTCATATAGGTATGTGTAATCATGAACAAGTATAATATCCCTCACATGATCTTAGTCATCAACCCCTTTCTGATATTCAGTCTCTCAATACATCAACTACTACACAAACACAAGCTCTCAACCATGTACCATAAAAACCCTTAGCCATATGCCAATAAATACAAGATGTTCCTCACAAGAAGTATCAATGATGAAAATACCAACACTGTAATTATGTAGATCTGACTTATGCAGAAGATCACATGTAGCCACTAGTCTTTCTAGGGAGAATCCTCAATCTCCATTGTCATTCTTCATGCATACATCAAAATCCAAATATTCATAGAAATAAGACATACATTTTGAACCAATGGATGTATCTGATGTATCTGAGCACTTTAGACCTTCTTGGGAGTTTGATCTCAGAATCTAGAACCTCTGCATCTTCATCTTCTCAAGTCTCCATGACTTTGTCAGCATGTACACTCACTATAAACAGACAACCCGCATATACGCACCCTATACACAGACAACCCACATAGATCTGATGTATTATATGCAACCTATACACAGACAACTCGCGTATACGTACCCTATACACAGACAACCCGCGTACGCACCAGAAAATAGGGTTTTCTGTAAATCCAAGAATTTCGCCGTCAACCCTTCGTGCTACCATAGACATTCGCCACTTCAGATGTATCCACAAGTATTTACACGAAGCTTTACACAAGAAAATATATATACAATATGTACAAGTGTGTATTTTATGAGTGAGCTTTTTCTCTTATTTATATCTTCATGTAACCTTACACTTTCCTTATTTTAGGGCTTCTTCATATTTTGCAAAGTACTTTGACTCTTGGG
>ML783611.1:14419-69162 GCA_009831015.1 Picea engelmannii | reverse complement strand
ATATACAATATGTACAAGTGTGTATTTTATGAGTGAGCTTTTTCTCTTATTTATATCTTCATGTAACCTTACACTTTCCTTATTTTAGGGCTTCTTCATATTTTGCAAAGTACTTTGACTCTTGGGGGATTCTATAAGAATCCCGAGGGTTCTCCAACTTCATATGGTCATAACTCTCTAACCGTGAGGAGTTATGTGACGCTCCACATACCACCGAAAATGGCATGAAAAGAACTATCCATATAGGATAGTTTCACTCACAAATTCATTTTCCTTCATCTAATTATTCCTCAAATAATCATGGCTTCTATCACTTCACAAAGCCTCTTCCCGTGAGGGATTTCACCATAAGGGGACCACTTTTGAGTGCATCCATTTTTACTTCTTATCAACCATGACAAGACAATAATGAGTCATATTTACATCAAACAATCTTAGATCCATTACCCAATCCTTGTGCTACGGGGCTTTCTTCAAGGGTTGACATCAATGACAACCAACCTTAATCAACAAATTTTAGCATGTTTGACTTGATAGGGATAATAAAAAATTATTTATGTAAACATAAAGATTAACCTATGTAGTTGTTCATATCAACTTCTTAGTAAGATAATTAATGTTATATAAATTATGATACATATCATCTTGATGTAAACATAAAGGGTAACATATGTAGTTGTTCATATCAACTTCTTAGTAAGTTAATTAATGTTATATAAATTATGATACATATCATCTTTATTTAAATGTATTTCAAATCAATCAAATGGTATATATTTAGTTTATATAATATTATTTTTAAATTTATTTCAAATCAATCAAATGGTATATATTCTAGTTTATATAATATTATTTACTAAATAGAGGAGTGTATATTGTTTGTTAATATAGACGAAAAAAAGTAGAAGTCTCCATTCGTGTTTCATTTTCAATACATCTTCTAGTACATATTTACGATACCTTAAGCTTAGTTTTATAATTAAAAGTGGTGATTGAAACCGGTATAGACACAACTCTAAGTCTAATAACTAGATCCATAGGATCAATGCCACATTGTCACAAGCATAGACTAAACTAACAACAACACTATGTTTTGTGACCTGCCTATTAATGTGAAATCTAAACCCTCAATTATTTCCTTACAAATACAATGTAGTCTTTACTCTTGTCACTAAGTATATACGACACCGATTTTAATATAAAGTTTTGCATCTATCATCGATTATCACTAATCAATGTTGCAACCTTTCTCAACAAGATGATAAACTAGAATTAGGGGTAGTATTTTGTTTCATGTATGGGATTAAGGTTAGATGCTATTAAAAATCACATGACTCCATCGACAGTAGACTCAGTGATGACTACAAGGGAAACTAGTTTTGTTGTGAATACTATTTGCGCTGCATTCCATCTTGGACTAAGACCCAAATCTTCTTTTGATTCACTAAGAGCTCGTCTTCCTCAGATGTAAGGACATAGAGGTATTTTGGCATCTTCCAAAAGTAAAAGTCTACCCCCTTAGAGATCAACAACAAGTTATTTCAAGTGATGTCGTTTTTTTGAATAACGATGATGAGTCAATGCAGTTGCAAATAACAACCAATAATAATTGTAATCACTACATATTAATGATGCAGGAGCATCCCTCATGACAAGTAAAACCAACGTGGAAGCAGGAAACAGCTGGAAGACGTCCAGCGCAAGTTTTTGAATTTTTAAAATTTTCCCTTGAAGTTGATGCGCTAAACATAAATGAGATCATTTAATTTGGCACCTTGGTAAAAATGTAATCAGACCTCGAGCCATACGCTCTCGTCTGAGATAGACAGAGGCATTTATAGTAGTAGATGCAGGTAGATAGAATTGAATTCTTAGATTAGACAGTTTTAGAGTCCAGGAGGGAAAACAGATATAGACACCCTGATTTGTATCATTGTAAGATAGTTCAGGAGGAGTTAGAAGACTCTAGAGCATAGGAGAATAGCAGAGAGTTGTAGAAAACACCCATGTACAGATCTTGAATTAATAGAAGAAGTTGATTCAGATTCATGGTTGTTTTGTTATTCTCTGTGTATGTGTGTTGAATGCTCTGCTTATGGATATTACTTCCTGTTATGCATTTGTTATTTTGTTGTGTGTATGATTTCATGTGTTAAGATCGAAATCTGAGAGGAAGTGGAATGAGTTTCAATTATTTCTCTACTTGAGCAAGGATTCCTGCAAGGAGTGCAGTTGAAGTCGTCTGCAAGGAGTGCGTTGACAGAAGGCTCAGAGAGTTAACTCTTGTTCTCGTACCACCAGGAGTGAGATTGGGTTATACAAGCCGTGCAAGGAGTGCGCAGGCTAAGGGAGAAAGTCTCAGTCATGAAACTGAGCAGAAGTATTGGAGGATTGCTGCTACAGGCATATGCAGAGTCAAGGAAGCTTGAACAGTTGAAGTGTTCGTAGGCTTGCCACAAGGAGTGCGTGCAAAGAACCTTGTTGAGGTTGGAGTAATTTAGTGAAGCTCAGGAAGGATAGGCCTCTGAGCCGCTGAAGATCAGTGTAGATAAGTGTGACTTGAAGTCAGGAAGAAATGTCACGGTTGGCGAAAAGGCGAAGGAACCTCATGGAGAGATACTCTTTTTCATTTCGTGGATTAACCAAGGAAGAACGGACGGTCAAAATCTTCTAAAGAGATTTCGTGAAGTTTCGAGGATCGTTAGATCTTGCAGAGGTGCAAGGAGGTTACAAAGAGAAGGTCCGAAGAGTTTGAAGCTCAGGAGGGGCAGGGTCGTCGATTCTGAGTCACCGGAGCCATAGGATCTACACGTGGTATCGTGTATCGGGGACTCGCGAGTTGAAGCCCCAAAAGTTGGGTAGCAATAACAACAATATCGCGAGACGCGATATCCTGACAAGATCAGAGCCGTTTGTTGAGGAGGACGCGTGTAAGGAGATTCTCTCATCTCGCAGACTCGGACATTGGAGGACTGAAAGAGAAATCCTTTAGCTTTGCGAGTAGCGAAGTGGAGAGAGATTTGTAGCCGTCCATCTGAGGAGGACAGGTGGCGAGAGATCGAGAGATCTCGCAAACTTGGAAGTTCGCAGGGTGAGAGCCCAAACATTGGGTACTCCAAGTCACGAGGTCGCGAGTAGCGAGAGAAGGATAGCCATTGGATCTGGATCACAGGAGGACCGTTGGATCCGCACGTGGGATCGTGTATCGGAACCTCTCAAGAAAAGGTCCGAGAATTTGGCCACGGGGATCGCGAGGTTGCAAGAAAGCGATATCCCGGTAGCTGGAGGATAGTGTGGACCATAGCAGAGTCGGCGAGTGGAATACAGGTGGCACGAAGCCCTCGGGATCTCGCTGCGAGAAGTCCCGAAATATCGGCATTAGGATTCGCGAGTCGTGAAGTGCCGAGGAGCCGAGGTTCATGTGGACGCGTGGCAGAGCATAAGGTGGGACCGCGTGGCTGACAGGTGGACACACGTCGATTGGAGATAGGAGTCAACACTACGTTGAATTCTTGCATCTCGGGAGTTCACGGAATAGGAGGGTGAAAGTTCGACGGTTCAACCTGCGAGGTCGCGAGGTCGCGGGGTGGCGAGTAGTGAAATCCGACGAGGGAGGAAGTCAACTCGGAGTTGATCTATCGCGTCTCGGAAGATCGCAACGGGAGGCACAAGAGTTCAACTCCCAAACTCACGAGGTTGCGAGGTTGCGAGAGGCGCTAACATTAAGCCTAGCCCACGGTTGCATGTGGTGAGGGCACTAATAAAGGAAGGAGCTATACCCGTATCGCCAGGTCGGGTATCGCAAGATTTGAAAGGAAGAATTGGAGGCTTTGAGTCACGAACTCGCGAGACAACGAGATTTAGCTGACCTCCCGGAGGTAAAGGGGAGACCTCAGGGGAAAATTGTTGTGGGTGCAGATTTCCCGATAGGGAGATAGAAGAACCTTCGAGTTCTTTGGGCCGAGAAGAAGAAGGTCCTGTGAGAGCGGACGTGCCTGGTTGGCGCGCCCCTGCGTCAAAGTGGTATCAGAGCTTAGAAAAACTTCTTTGCTTTCTGTAGCAGAAGACCAGGAGAATTCACCATGCCTCCAAGGAGAAGGGGTAGACAATCACCCGATCCAGAGGAGGAAAGGGAAATGTCCAGAGAAAGAGGTAGGCAAGTGCAGAATCCATACGTGGAGAGAGAAGTGCAAAATCTTCGTGCCAGAATGGAGGACATGGAGATAAAACAAAGGCACAAAGCTGATGTAGGAGATATCAGTGAATCCGAAGATGAAGGTGATGCTGGACATGAAGAAGAAGAAATCCTAGTGGAAGATGCAGCCAATGAGCGTTTAATTAAGGCTATCGCTCGGATGAGTTCGAAAACAAAAATGGACATTCCAACTTATGAAGGGAATCTGGATGCAGAAGAGCTTCTAGATTGGATTAGAGCTCTAGATACTTACTTCGATTATGAAGATATCGAATATGATAAGAAGGTCAGACATGCCGTCACAAGATTAAAAGGACATGCATCCTTGTGGTGGGATGAACTGCAAGCTGATAGGCGTTGCCAAGGCAAGCAGAAGATTAAGAGCTGGGATAAGATGATTGCAAAGATGAAGGCAAAATTCATTCCCAGGGACTATCAAATTTCTCTGTTTAGGAGGATGCAGAACCTGAGACAAAAGTTGATGACAGTGAAGGAGTATACTGAGGAATTTTACAGGTTGAATATCAGGGCAGGTTATCGCGAAAGCAATGACGAAAAGGTGGCCAGGTATCTTAATGGCCTGAGGTATGAAATTCAGGATGAATTAAATATGGAAACCATCCGAACGGTGGAGGATGCTTACCAATTGGCTCTGAAAGCTGAGGAGAAGCTGAGCCGTAAACAAAGTCAGAGGGGCCGAGGTAGGAGTCAGCCCAAAGGCAAATTGGTTGCCCAAGATAAATACCAGAAGCCCAAGGAGGAATGGAAGAAACCTCAGGGAAAGGTTGAAAGAGGTGGAACCTCACAGAGAAGACCATATGTTGAGCAGAGAGAACAACATACTGAGCAGAGAGGAGGATATGCTGACAATAATAGGTTTCCTCGTACCAGAGGTAGAGGAAGAGGAAGAGGTGGAGTAATCACATGCTTCACGTGTGGAAAAAATGGACACAGGTCATTTGAGTGTCCAGAGAAAAAGAAGGAAACTGGAGAGACTCACATCGCCGAGGCATAGAGGCGAGATGTTGAGAAAGAGTACGTTGAAGGCGGAAGATCGCTAGTAATGCGGAAGGTCCTTTTGATGCCAGAGAAGGAGAGGGAGAATTCAGCGCAGAGGAACAGTCTTTTTAGGAATGCTTGCAAGACCAAGGATAGAGTGTGCAAGGTCATCATGGACAGTGGAATCACAGATATTCTCGTTTCAACCGAGATGGTAGAAAAGCTAGAGCTGGAGACAACTGATCATCCAAGCCCATACAAGGTTTCATGGCTACAGAAGGGACATCAGGTAAATGTCACTAAACAATGCTTAGTTGACATTAAGATAGGAGGATATAATGATAAAATTTTATGTGATGTTATTCCTATGGATGTCTGTCATTTATTGCTGGGTAGACCATGGCAGTATGATAGAAATGTAATTCATGATGGGAGGATGAACATCTATACCCTGGAAAGGAATGGGAGACCTCATATGTTGTGTCCAATTGAAGATAAAGAGGCGAAGCCGGAAGTAAACAACAAATTACTTCTCATGAGTGGGAAGGAACTTCTTACATAAGTTAAGAAGAAGGAGGATCCATAATTCTTTGTGGTCAGAAAACCGAGAATTGTTCTGACTAGCACAAGAGTGGATGATTTGCCAGAAGAAGTTCAGGAACTGCTGGAAGAGTTCACTTATATTGTGGTGGACGAATTACCTCGTTCATTGCCACCGATGAGGAGCGTGAGTCATCATATAGACCTCATACCAGGAGCTAGTTTGCCAAACAAATCCGCGTACAGATTGACGCCACAGGAGAATGAGGAGGTTAAAATACAGGTCCAGGAGTTGTTGGACAAAGGTTTGGTCAGGGAAAGCTTGAGTCCATGTGTTGTTCCAACAGTACTCAGTCCGAAGAAAGACGGAGGCTGGAGGATGTGCACTGATTCAAGAGCCATTAATAAGATAACTATCAAGTATAGATTCCCATTGCCAAGGATGGATGATCTGATGGATTGCTTAAGTGGGGCAATTTTTTTTTCAAAGATAGATTTGAAGAGTGGATATCATCAGATTCGTATGAGAGAAGGTGACGAGTGGAAAACAACATTCAAGACAAATGAAGGTTTGTATGAATGGCTTGTCATGCCGTTTGGCTTGATGAATGCACCAAGTACCTTTATGAGGTTGATGAATGAAGTCTTGAAAGAGTTCATCGGGAAGTTTGTCATTGTGTATCTGGATGACATATCGGTTTTCAGCAAGACAAAGGCTGAACATTTGAAGCATTTGGCTATTGTGATGAAGAGATTACAGCAAGAGAAGTTGCTGATAAACATGAAGAAGTACTCATTCATGAAGACAGAACTCATTTATTTGGGGTTTGTTATTTCTACAAATGAACTGAGGATGGATCCAGATAAGGTGGAGGTAATCAAGAATTGGCCATCACCAAGGAACATATTTGAAGTGAGGAGTTTTCATGGACTGGCTAGTTTCTACCGGAAATTCATTAGAAATTTTAGTGGAATTAGTGCAGCAATGATGGATACAGTGAAGAAAAGAGTTTCAATTTATTGAAACGAAATATTACAGAGAAACCGGTTTTGGTGTTGCCATATTTTCAAAAGACATTTTAGGTGAAATGTGATGCAAGCGGGTTTGCCATAGGAGCGGTCTTGAGTCAGGAAGATAGGCCAATTGCATATTTCAGCGAGAAGCTGAATGAGGCAAAAGAAAAGTACTCCACATATGATAAGGAATTTTATGCCATCATACAGGCATTGAAGAAATGGAGGCACTATTTGATTCCAAAAGAATTTGTTTTATATAGTGATAACCATGCATTACAATTTGTGACTCAATAGGAAAAGTTGAATCAGAGTCATGTTAAATGGGTTGAATACATGCAAAATTTCACTTTTGTGATAAAACATATTTTTGGAACTGCTAACAAAGTTGTTGATGCTTTGAGCAGGAAGTGTTTGTTGTTGCAGGAGTTCAAAGTCAGGACGTTAGGCTTTGATGATCTTAAGGGCATGTATGCAGATGATTCAAACTTTAAGGAAGCTTATGAAGCAGCTGAGAATCCAGTTCTCAGAGACAAAAGTCAGTGGATAGAGTACGTGATCCAGGATGGATTGTTGTTCAAAGGGAATCTACTGTGTATTCCAAATTGCTCCATGAGGGAGAACTTGTTGAAAGAGAAACACAGTGGTGGATTAGCAAGACATTTTGGCCATGACAAGACATTTGCAAAACTGAGCGAGTCATAATTTTGGCCAAGGATGCAGTCAGAGGTTAAAAAGTTTGTAGATAGATGCAGGATTTGCCAGCATTCAAAGGGAAGGAAGCAGAATGCGGGTTTTTATCAGCCATTACCCACACCTGAGAAGCCGTGGGATGAAATTAGCATGGATTTCATGTTGGGGTTACCGAGGACACAAAGAGGTGTTGATTCAATCTTTGTGGTAGTTGATAGGTTTTCTAAGATGGCACATTTCATTCCATGTCAGAAAAACCAATGATGCGACTCACATCGCAAATTTGTTTTTCAAAGAGATTGTTCGACTTCATGGATTGCCGAAAAGCATAGTTTCGGACAGGGATACCAAGTTCATAGGGCATTTCTGGAGAACACTATGGAAGAAGCTGGGGACTAATTTGATGTTTATTTCTGCTTATCATCCTCAGACGAATGGACAGACAGAGGTGGTCAACAGAAGTCTGGGAGACTTGTTGAGAAGCTTGGTGACAGAACACCATAGCAGCTGGGATAGCATATTACCGCAAGCAGAGTTTGCTTACAATGATTTAGTGAACAGGAGCACAGGAAAAAGTCCATTTCAGATTGTATATGGAATGCATCCAAGAGGAGTTTCTGAACTGAGGGATTCAGAACAGACTGATACTAGCAGTGCTAGTGCAGGAGAATTCGCTAAAGTGATGAAGGAACTTCACAGCCAGGTGAAGGAGCGACTATTGAAGTCAAGTCAGGAGTACAAGCGCAGAGCAGATCAGCATCGGAGACAACTTCAGTTTGAAGTTGGTGATCTGGTTCTGGCACATTTGAGGAAGGAAAGGTTCCCAAGAGGGACATACAACAAGCTTAAAATGAAGAAAATCGGACCGTGCAAGGTCTTGAAGAAAATGGGAGAGAATGCTTATGAAATTGAGTTACCAGATGGCATTGGAATATCTCTGACATTTAATGTTTTGGATTTATATCCATATAAAGCGGATGAAGCAGGAGCAGAAGGTGATGATCAACCAGAGATCCAGTGGCAGAAGCAGATGCCAGCTGCAGAAAAGCCACAGATGGAGAAGATACTGAATAAAAGAGTGGGTAAGAAAACCAGAAGGAAAAAATATTTTGAATATTTGGTCAAGTGGAAGGGACACCCAGTTGAAGATGCCAGCTGGGAGACTGAAGCAGAAATTCGGAAGCATGGACATACCGTGCAGGAGCTCATGGACAGGATCCCATGCAAATTTTCAAGTGAGGGAGTATGATGCAAGAGCATCCCTCACGACAAGAAAAATCAACGTGGAAGCAGGAAACAACTGGAAGACGTCCAGTGCAAGTTTTTGAATTTTTAAAATTTTCCCTTGAAGTTGATGTGCTAAACATAAATGAGATCATTTAATTTGGCGCCTTGGTAAAAATGTAATCAGACCTCGAGCCATACGCTCTCGTCTGAGATAGACAGAGGCATTTATAGTAGTAGATGCAGGTAGATAGAATTGAATTCTTAGATTAGACAGTTTTAGAGTCCAGGAGGGAAAACAGATATAGACACCTTGATTTGTATCATTGTAAGATAGTTCAGGAGGAGTTAGAAGACTCTAGAGCATAGGAGAATAGCAGAGAGTTGTAGAAAACACCCATGTACAAATCTTGAATTAATAGAAGAAGTTGATTCAGATTCATGGCTGTTGTGTTATTCTTTGTGTATGTGTGTTGAATGCTCTGCTTATGGATATTACTTCCTGTTATGAATTTGTTATTATGCTGTGTGTATGATTTCATGTGTTAAGATCAAAATATGAGAGGAAGTGGAATGAGTTTCAATTGTTTCTCTACTTGAGCAAGGATTCCTGCAAGGAGTGTAGTTGAAGTCGTCCGCAAGGAGTGCGTTGACAGAAGGCTCAAAGAGTTAACTCTTGTTCTCATACCACCAGGAGTGAGATTGGGTTATACAAGCCGTGCAAGGAGTGCACAGGCTAAGGGAGAAAGTCTCAGTCGTGAAACTGAGCAGAAGTATTGGAGGACTGCTGCTACGGGCATAGGCAGAGTCAAGGAAGCTCGAACAGCTAAAGTGTTCGTAGGATTTCCGCAAGGAGTGCATGCAAAGAACCTCGTTGAGGTTGGAGTAATTTAGTGAAGCTCAGGAAGGATAGGCCTCTGAGTCGCTGAAGATCAGTGTAGATAAGTGTGACTTGAAGTCAGGAAGAAATGTCACGGTTGGCAAAAAGGCGAAGGAACCTCGTGGAGAGATACTCTTTTTCATTTCGTGGATTAACCAAGGAAGAATGAACGGTCGAATTCTTCTAAAGAGATTTTGCGAAGTTCCGAGGATCGTTAGATCTTGCAGAGGTGCAAGGAGGTTACGAAGAGAAGGTCCGAAGAGTTTGAAGCTCAGGAGGGGCAAGGTCGTCGATTCTGAGTCACCGAAGCCATAGGATCTACACGTGGTATCGTGTATCGGGGACTCGCAAGTTGAAGCCCCAGAAGTTGGGTAGCAATAACAGCGATATCGCGAGACGCAATATCCTGACAAGATCAGAGCCGTTTGTTGAGGAGGACGCGTGTAAGGAGATTCTCTCATCTCGCAGACTCAAACATTGGAGGACCAAAAGAGAAATCCTTTAGCTTCACGAGTAGCGAAGTGGCGAGAGATTTGTAGCCATCCATCTGAGGAGGACAGGTGGCGAGACATCAAGAGATCTCGCGAACTTGGAAGTTCACAGGGTGAGAGCCAAAACATTGGGTACTCCAAGTCGCAAGGTCGCGAGTAGCGAGAGAAGGATAGTTGTTGGATCCAGATCACAGGAGGACCGTTGGATCCGCACGTGGGATCGTTTATCAGAACCTCGCAAGAAAAGGTCCGTGAATTTGGCCACGGGGATCGTGAGGTTGCGAGAAAGAGATATCCCGGCAGCTGGAGGATAGTGTGGACCATAGCAGAGTCGGCGAGTGGAATACAGGTGGCACGAAGCCCTCGGGATCTCGCTGCGAGAAGTCCCGAAATATTGGCGTTAGGATTCGCGAGTCGCGAAGTGCCAAGGAGCCGAGATTCGTGTGGACGCGTGGCAGAGCATAAGGTGGGACCGCACGGCTAATGGGTGGACACACGTCGCTTGGAGATAGGAGTCAACACTCCGTTGAATTCTCGCATCTCGGGAGTTCGCGGAATAGGAGGGTGAAAGTTCGACGGTTCAACCTGCAAGGTCGCGAGGTGGCGAAGTCACGAGGCAGCGAGTAGTGAAATCCGGCGAGGGAGGAAGTCAACTCGGAGTTGATCTATCGCATCTCGGAGGATCGAAACGGGAGGCACAAGAGTTCGACTCCCAAACTCACGAGGTTGCGAGGTTGCGAGAGGCTCTAACATTAAGCCTAGCCCACGATTGCATGTGGTGAGGGCACTAATAAAGGAAGGAGCTATACTCGTATCGCCAGGTCGGGTATCGCAAGATTTGAAAGGAAGAATTGGAGGCTTTGAGTCAGGAACTCGCGAGACAGCGAGATTTAGCTGACCTTCCGGAGGTAAAGTGGAGACCTCGGGGGAAAATTGTTGTGGGTGCAGATTTCCCGATAGGGAAAAAGGAGAATCTTCGAGTTCTTTGAGCCGAGAAGAAGAAGGTCCTGTGAGAGCGGACGTGCCTGAGTGGCGCGCCCCTGCGTCAATTAACAACTAAGTTATCATATATTTTTCCACTTCAAAAAAAAATCATATACATTACGACGAAGTCACAGATCAGAGCTAGATGAAACCAAAAACCTCTTTTGCGGCCACAAGATGATCCAACAATGGCCTCTCCTTATGGACAACCACACTCAAATTAACAAACATTTGTGAATATGTTTGTGACTCATTCGTCTTGGAATTAATTGTTTGTGGCCCACCAATGTATTGATGGAATCTACAAGTTTTAGGTATGCAATCCTATTGATTTAAAATTATATTTAAAAATAGAGAACATCTTGTATCGTAAATTCAATATATTGTCATATTTTCATTTGAAAAAGTTTTTTATTTACAATGGACATGTCTAAACATTCTAC
Organism: Picea engelmannii; assembly: GCA_009831015.1. Classification (NCBI taxonomy): domain Eukaryota; kingdom Viridiplantae; phylum Streptophyta; class Pinopsida; order Pinales; family Pinaceae; genus Picea; species Picea engelmannii. Next base: position 57,699 of record ML783611.1, on the reverse strand, counting down.
TTTGTGGATTTTTTCGGCAACCATCACCATAATCTAGCTATGTAATTATTGGTGAAATTGCAATTTTCCATTGGTTAAAGTGCATTTTTGAATGCAAACATGGATTCAACATCATGAAACATCCTTATTGCACCTCAACAACTGATATCTACTTTTTGATAAAGATGAAAAAGTAGAATGTCTAGACTACTTCATTTACAATTGACGAATGCAAAGTGAATTAGATTGGTTTACTTAGAAATAACCAAGTACTGTTTTCATTGGGGGAGCACGTGTCAAGCCACCTAACATAGAGTCGTACGATTTGGAGACAATGACTATCATAAAAAAATATTAAAATTGAGCTCATCACAGCATGTCAAAAGGCTCCTAGTGCATCCCAGAAGTGTCATTAAAAAATGGTTGTCCAAAAAGAGCTCATTTTCATTTTAACCCACTCTTGAACAAGTGCAACGTGCATATTAAAATTTCATAAAAAGGATTATTCTTCAAACTACCTATCATGTCTTTGGTGAGTGACATATCCATAGATAACTTTCTTTACATTTCAACTTTTCTTCAAGTTTTGAAGTGGGGGTTCTCGTGGAGGGACAAGTGACGCTGACTTCAAAATTCTGTGCATAGTAAATGAATTATACTAGGTAGAATTTTAATACTAATGGTGAAAAGAAGGAATGAATCAAGAAATAAATGACCTCCCTTTCACACTACATTGATTTTGTAATTTTTGGAGAGAGAACACATAAATGTCTTTCATACTACATTGATTATGCAATATAGTTTTTGGAAAGAAAGCACATAAATGTGTGAACAAGATCTAGATATTATATTAGATTTGAATGGAAAATGAATAAATGTTGAACTTAATCTTGTCTAGAAATTTGGTTTTACTGTGAGGCCTTTATTTACTCTAGAAAAATGTTATTGTACCATACCAACTTGTATTAATGTGATGGAAGATAAGTGGAAGATAGGACTTTGCATGTGTTAGAGGAAAAGTAAAGTTACATTCCCTATTTGTTTTCTAGAATATCATTTAATATTACCTGTCTATTTTATCGAACCATCCATGGCATCACCAAAATCATGGTGGTATTGTCATCATCAATTCTTTATATTTCCTTCCAAGATTCGGTCAATGCATTTGTTCTTTGCTGAAATAGAAAACAGATTTGTACTCTGTCTGTTTTGCTGGAGGTATTACATGAATTCATGCTCTACTTGATTTTAGTGATTTGAATTATGTTGGTATTTCCATTCTTTTGAACCATCCATAGCATGCCCAAGAACTTGTTGTTACTACCCTCCTATTTCTCATAATTGTTTGCAAGACCCTTTGTTCTTAAACTAGATTTGTAGATTGTCCCCGAGGTGTAGAACAGATGGTGACAAAGTGTTCTTTTAAGGCACTCTGTGATGTGAAGTCACTGGTTTGAAACCTATGGGGACACCAAAAATCCAACCATGTTAAGAGTTGGTGTGGCTCAGGCTGGGTGAGATCCACCGATGATTTTGTCAGCTTAGATTTGTTTGAGTCGTAGTTTCTTAAGCCACAAGCTAGTCCCGCAAGTCATACACAAACTATCAAAAAAAAAAAGGATTTGTAGAGCATTTTTCTTCTTCGAAGGTATTCTTTGAATTCTCGTTGCACTTAAGTTGTGACGGTATTTCATTATGGATTTTCTATTATGTTGATTTCATGTTCATGTGTTCACTAAATTGGTTGCAATAGTGAAGGGATCCAGATTTGTGGAGCATCTACTTCTCTTTTTGAGAGGTACAAAATGAAATCTCTTTGTGTGCTTGATTTGGAAAGCTTGTGGGCCATCCAATTTTTTATTTCATTGTTTCCATTGTTGCAATCAATTAAATAATGATTAAGAAGAAGTAGAATGATTAAATGACTTCTTTCTTTCTTAGAGGGCCCACAAACATGTGTTTCTAAATTGATTTAATAATTCACTCATAGATTTGGGGTTGTATCGACAATAGGCATGCCAAAAAATTATATATTGTTAATTATCTTAATAATTTTGTGGAAAACTAACTACAATGGTGTGCCTTTTCTCTAGTGTAAGAAATAAAATATTTGGAAGCATCTTTAAATTCGTAAAAATGTCTTCTACATTTATGCTTACAATCTAAAAATTTCTTCTACAATTACCCTTACAATCAAGCTTTGAAATTTGTCATTTGAGAATGTTAAGGTGATATTTTGAGGCACTGTTAAGGTGATATTTTGGATTTACTAATTTATCTACTAAGCATAAATTTGATTGGAAATGTAATATTATTTAACAATTTTTTATGAAGTGTGTAGTTAATTTATTATTTTCAATTGAAATGTAATTTTTTGAGAAGATTTTCATCATGAAAGGGTTGCATAATATATACTCGTCTAATTGAAATTAAGACCAACCCTTCAAATTTGATCATTAATCATAAAATCTTTTGGTGAACAATAAACATTTGGCTATGCGAGTGTGTATCATGGAATCTAAAATTACTTTAAATTCAATGACACATACCCCAACATATAGAGCATTAAATCCAGGTGTTTAGTGTTGGCCAAATAATTTTGGGCTTGATATCGAGACTTCTCGAGAGGGAGGTTTACAAACACATGCACTACAAAGTCACGTTCTACATTTAAAGATCCCCGGGGAGGATGGTATCATCCACTAAGCACTACCTACATGTGTGGTGAGCCATAATGTTGTCTCGCCCTTGTAATTGTGTTTGGAATCCCTCCCAACATGGATGAAATTGAAATGTGACGATGTATAATTTAAAATGTTTCATTACAGAAAATAAAGAGACACTAGTAAGTTTAGGTGGTTGGGTAGCATGTTTTTTATCCTCCCCATCCAGTTAGATTCTCTATGGGATAGAGGTTCACACCCCTGGTCGGTACGCCTTGGGACGTCTCAACCTTTGCTAAGTCATAAGACTTTTGTTAGGCATTGGCTTACTGACTGTTGGCACTAGTCTAAGGTTTATAGTGGTAGCTAGCTAGTTTTGAACCCGGGCCTTGCCCAAGTAAACCCAATGAGTTATCGATTCCCCTAAATCTAAAAAATAATAGATAACTTTATTTGATAATCATTAGTTTTTATTTTTATTTTTGTATGAAATGTGTTTTTGGTTAATGTTTCAGTACTTTTAACATTTCTATCTTATATGTTCAAATCTCTTGGATTTTTAAAAGGAATAGATGTGTCTAGATCAATTATTAAAAAAAATAAATTCCAATTGTTATAAAATTTTTAAATAAAACAATATAAAGTCTAAACTTATTTATTATTTGTTTTAATTATATTTTAATTATTATATAATTAAATTCATAATTTATTTAGAATTTGAAATCATTTTTTCCTTATAATTAAAAAAATAAATATATAATTTGCTAAAACTATATATAATATGATATATGTAAAATCTAATTTTTACTTTATCAAATACAAACTTCTTAAAAAATTATGGAATAATAGACTAAGAGATATTATTGACCAAACAAATATTGAAAAGAAAACAATCTTTTGAAATTACATTTTATTTTTACTTGTACTTGAATATTTTTTTTTCAAACTGAACATACTTATGTTATTGCTTTTTTTTTCAAACTCAATATACTTATGTTGCATATTGTTTTGCCATTATTGGAAAAGGAAAACATTCTTTTTATTTAATTTTTTATTTTTTTACTTTAATATATTTTTTTTTGTTTCAAACTCAACATTGTTATGTTGCATATTGTTTTGCAAATACTTATTTATCATCTCGAGAAATGTAAAGGTAACAACTTTGTTTCTTCTAACTTTGCAATATTAAAGTAAAACAAAACGAGACTGGTGCAAGTAATTTCACCCATACAAGAATAAATAATATCTTTAATATTATATTTTATTAGTTTTTCATATATTACAGTGCACATCATTTACAAAAACCAAAGTCATGACTTTCCCTCTCATGTCATATTCTATGGAGTGTTTTTTTTGNTATATATATATATATATATATATATATATATATATATATATATATTTTTTACTTATGAAAATTTTTAATTGTTATTGTTAATTTATATATATGAAAATTTCAAATTGTTATTATGTCATATTCTATGGAGTGTTTTTTTTGTTATTGTTTATATATATATATATATATATATTTTTTTTACTTATGAAAATTTTTAATTGTTATTGTTAATTTTTATATATATGAAAATTTCAAATTGTTATTGTTAAATTTTTTTACTAAATTTTTTTTCTTTCAAAAATATTTTATAATTTATATTCCATTATAAAATGAAAACCACATTTTCAAATGTTTAAAGCAAGACAAAAAGAAAAGTGAGTACAAGTGGTTGGAATTATTAACATTCACTCCTCTTATGGAATAGTATGTAATACTATTGGATTATGGTTTGTTATTGTAATGGTTATTCCAACATAGAATGTGTATTTACATGAAAAACTTTTGTATGTATTTTTATGAGGTTGTTAAATTTAGTTAGAAACAATGTATATCATTACAAGAATACAAGTGCATATAAGTACATAATACACTTACAAGATTAAAATTGCATAATTAATGTACATGTTATTTATTCTTTTTTTTAAATAATCAATAATTCTATAAAAAAAATTAATAATTATATTAAAAATATTATTTATTACTAATAATTAAAAAAATTATCTTAATCAAATTTTACAATTAATATAATATTCATTACTAATACTATTTCTTTAGAATTCCAAATTCATATTCTTAACAATCAAATATTAACAAACAATTTATTTTTTCAAAGAAATTATTTAAATATTTAATGGCTTGAAGGCTTCAAATTTGATATTGCTCATAAATTAAAAAAAAAAGACAAATTCACCTCTTCACTGATGGTAAGCATGGGAAACAAATTAGTTTTTATAAGGAGGATAAGATAAGGTGTATTATCTTCAATTTTGAGATTATAAGTTATAAAACACTTTTGAATTTACTCTTTCTCCACAATTAATTAGAAATACTACAACCCCAAACATCACAACCATATAAGCTTTTCACCCTCTATTTATCATTTTCTTAATGGGCCTAATGGTTAAGAACATGTGCTTCCTCTTAAGAGATCACAAGTTCAAATCCAGAGGGGGGTAGGGTATGTATACCTCCGTAGACTTTACCAGTCAAATCCCTGTGTAGAGGAGGGTCCCTTGTCCCACAAACAAGGAGCAATTTGGTGTGAGGGGGATCCCTTATCCCACAAACAAGGGGGTCTCATACACCAATTTGGTGTGGCTTGACCATGACCTTAAAAATAGATTATTATTATTATTATTAATATTAATATTAATGTTAATTATACTTCAATATGTGATGAAAAATAAATTTCCATACATATATTTATATGAAATCACTTCTTCCAAATTATTATTATCATATATAAAATTAATATAAATTCTAAATTATTATTATCATATATAAAATTAATATAAATGATTTTTTTAGATTTAATTATCATAATCTTCACTTTATAATATTATACAAATTTTAATCAAAGTAAAAAAAAATAATTTTCCACATATTATTTTTAATTTATAAATAAATTATTAAATAAATTTTCCACTTAAAATTATTTATAATTTATAAATAATTTATTAAATAACTTTCCTACTTCTGCAAAAACCCTCCAATTCAACACATTAAATTTGGTGCAATATTAAACATATGATAATCTTGAATGGTCATAGTAAACTCAATTAACATCAACCTTAATTAAAGTGGGAAAGAGGTTTTGATTCTAATAGTAATCACTTGTGATTTTAGGGATAATTTATTTAAAAAAAATTGAAAATTCAAACGATGGTTTCATAGGTTGTTTTTTGAGTTTGATATAATTCCTTGAAGGTGATTTCGGTACGTTAGTTTTTGTCACGTGTTTGTGTACCGAAAGACTGAAAAGGGGAATCAATGGAAAAGACTGAAAAAGTTTTTGTCACGTTGTCACAGTATTTCCTGCTCATTTCCAGACTGTGAAAAGGGGACTCAGCGGGAAAGTTTTTGTCGCGTTTTCAGTCTTTCCCGCTTATTTTCCTTTTCACAGTCTTTCGGATTCGTTGATTTCTCTTTTCACGGTATTTCTTTTCTCTCGGTACATTTCATGATTTTTTCTTTTCATGGGAGTATCTACGGCATTGTTTGATGGTGGAAGATTATTGACTAAACACCATGCCATGTAGTGAATCAATTATTGGTTCATTGCTTTTTCATTTTGTTGGGTATTTTTTTTTTTAATGGTAGAAGACATTGGTTCATTATTTTTTCATTTTGTTGGGTATTTTTTTTTAATGGTAGAAGATTATTGATTAAACACTATGCAACATTTTTTGATGAGAGAAGATTATTAACTAAATATCATGTATTCACTCAATTATTAGCTCATTGCTTTTTCATATTGTTCTGCATTTTCTGTTGGTGGAAGATTTTTTTGAGCGTAGAAGATTACTACACCATGCAATGAGTTAATTATCATTGCTTTTTCATCTTGTTCTGCATTTTTTTGTTGGTGGAAGATTATTACACCATGCAATGAGTTAATTATTGGCTAATTGCTTTTTCATCTTGTTCTGCATTTTCAGATGGTGGAAGATTACTGACTAAACACCATGGAGTAAGTCAATTATTGGTTTATCTCTCTTTCATATTATCATATATTTACGCCCAAAGGCTTATACCTATACCTATTGGCAATGGGCATGATTAATGACATTTTAATCTAAAATTCTAATCTGATGGCTAACAATTGAAGATGCTGGTATATTCTTAGTCGTCCTCCCAAATCAATGAATGTGATTTACTCTTCATAACTTCCTTGTATTTTTGAATGCATCAGTGTTAACCTGTTTACTTTTTAACATTTAACTAATCATATTAAGAAATTACTGTAGCACCATATAATTGCCACGTTTGGATTATCTGTCTGTGCGTCTCAACTGTCCGTTTCATATTCCATGGCTCGCCAACCCATCAAGCGTTTCATTTTCGAGCATGGATATCTTTCGGCGTTCTCCCCCAATACCTTTGGGCGTTCTCAACCGCGAGTTAGCAGCTGTGCTAGTATATTTATCTATTCATTATTTTTTATCTTGTCAAACATTTTATGATTATGGAAAATCACTGACTAAACACCATGCAGTGAGTCATAGAAGACTATTGACAAAACACCATGTAGTGAATCAATTATTGGCTCATTAATTTTTCATCTTATCATATATTTTCTTTATTGGCTTATTGTTTTTTTTTATAAGACATTTTTTTGATAGTGAAACACCACTGACTAAACACCATGCAGTGAATCATAGAAGACCATTAACTAAACACTATGCACTGAGTCAATTATTGATTCATTGCTTTTTCATCTTATCCATGAATCAAGTAATGAACATCCACCAACACAATTTTTTTAACATATCTCCTTTTTATTGAATTCATACCCTACAACCAAATTTTCTGCACACTTTCTTTCCATGAGTCACTTTCTTCCCATGAGTCAAGTAGTGAACATCCACCAACACAATTATATTAACATATCTCCTTTTCATTGAATTCATAACCCCACAACCAAATTTTCTCCACATTTTCTTCCCATCTCTGTCCAGATTTCCCTTTTCAATCATTTCACACCGACTTCTCATCAAATTTACACAGGCTTGGTGTATATCGAAGAATTTACATTGACTCATTGAACACCGACAAACACATCTCTTTTAAACCTATCTCCTTTTATGGAATTCATACCCCACAGCCAAGAATATCTCCACACTTTCTTCCTATCTCTGCCTCGATTTCCCTTCCTCTCTAGTCTTTCAATCATTTCACATTGACTTGTCGTGAATTTTACACAGGCTTGGTGTATATCGAAGAATTTCCCTATGCTTTCTTCATCTCTGTGCCACACTTCATACGGCAATTTCTGATTGTCTTTCAATTTTCCGGTTGATTTCCCTTTTCACACTGTCTTTCATTCGCGTATTCTACAAATGAGAGAAATTTCATTGATATTAATCGTTTACCTGGTCTCGTCCTTACTATGAAGAAACTACATGCAGATTTCGGGGTACTAGATGCAGATTTCAAGGGTTTCTTTCAACGTCTAGTTGAGATTGTCAATGTCGGGATGACTAATTATTCAGTTTCCAATACCATACTTCAACATATCGACATAGCTCATGTATTTAACACCTTCGTTGATGGGACGCTTGAAGCTACAGCCTCTCAACAGTCCATCAGCTACGCCTACCAAGTCCCGGAAATACCAAACTTTGTATTGGATTTGAAAAATCATATCGACCATGTCAAACAAATTTTATTGCAGAATGATGTTAATATCGTTGGAGTAACAGGGATGGGTGGGAGCGGCAAAACTTCTCTTGCATCATCCTTTTGCGACGATAGAGTCGAAGGTAATAATATTTCCAGTCTTTTTAAATCTGTTCTCCAAACATTCATGTTATGTTTTCACCTTCCTCTAGTTGATGATGTTTACCGTCTTTGTGATTTTCAGAATTCTTAGGAAACAAGATAATTTTCATTACCGTTTTAGTCTCCAAATGTAAAGGGCCTTTTGGACACGTGGGATAAGATAATCGACCTCCCAAAGCCAGATTTCCAGAGAATAGACGATGCACAAACTCTTACTATGAAAAATCTGAGTTAAATAACATATTAGTGAATTTTGGTGGTTTTTTTTTTAATTTGTTTACTAATTATCCCATGCACATAGTATCAGTTAAAAATAGAACTAATTTCTCATACACACAGTATCAGTATCAGTTAAAAATAGAATGTGCATGCATGCACTGTTCAATGAACAGAATATGTAACTGATAAATCAGATTGTAACGAGTTTATTTAACCGTACAATTAATCCTATATAATTAACATAACCACATAATTGTGGCCAATAAACACCCAGAGGCTAAGCAACAACCAAGACTTCTACTATGTCATTCTAATATGCTAAGCAACAACCAAGACTTCGACTCTCATTCTAATATGCTATAACCTGTTAAGAATTAATATTGCTCCTTCTATCATAACCTATCTATTTTCATAAATCACAACTATGTAATAATATAATATATAATATATATTATAACCTTAATTCTAAGGTATACCTAACCCTAATATAAAAGGCATTGTTATGTTTATGGTGACCTCATTTAAAACAAAATAAATATTCATTTCTGTCAGCTATATTTTAATTGTTATTTAATTTCTAGATCTATAGTACATATCACCCATTCACGGTCATCCTGAGCACTAATTTGAGCTGAGGAGACGTAACAAGGAGTACATCCATCCATGGGGTTCTTTGCATTCTTCTATTTTGTAGAGGATTTTTTATTCAATTTGTCTATTCTATGTTAATATCAGAAATAAATAAATATACTACTCAAATAGATATGCTTCCAGAATCCAAGAAATGATTAAACTTCACAAAAGGGTATGGCCCAACTGAATGGATCTTTATAAACGGTAAAGCAAAATCCTAGTTGGTACACATGACGAATCATGGTAACCTCAATCGATGGTTTCTATAGTGAAGTAGGAGTAACCTTAATCGATGGTTCTATAGTGAAGTAGGAGCATAGTCAACTATTGTTTTTCCTAACATTTGTTCTTATCCACTTAAGCAATCCAATCTATATCGAAATTCATCAAATCTATTGAATAGAAATTCATCAAATTTATGGAATTTTATATTATGGTAAAAAGTGGATTAAGCAAGCTATTGGATTTGCATATTTATGTAAAAAAATAGATTCAATGGTCTATTTGCAAGCTTATATCAGGTTAGTGTCAATAGATTTATTTAATTTGAATGAAGCAATGTAAGGCATATTTATATTTCCAAGGTTTACTTTTGTCATCTATCCAATAATTTTTAATTTGAATGAAACAATGAAAGGTATATTTATATTTCCAATACTTACGTTTGTATGAAAAGTATGTAAGTACTTCCCTTAAGCCACCATAAAAAAATTCTTTGTAAAAAAGCATAACAAAATCATGGGCGATATGTAATTTACGAAGCGTGACGAAATGGCAGAAAGTATAGAAGGGCCTCACATTTCCAAGACGGAATCAGAGAAGAGGAAACCATCACTAGTGTTGTTGTTTGCATGCGAAGGAAAACATGAATCCATCGACTGATACAAAAAATTTTAGAACGGAGATGGAGTTCTTTACTCTTAGAATAACGGGCTACCGAAATGGAAGGTAATGGCTACACCGTTTTGGCGGAAAATGGCTGCCAAAATAATGACAACCTTAACCCTAAAGCCAAAACAGTGGAAAAAAACAACTATCAAAACAGTGACATCCTTAATCCTATTCCTAATGCCAAAACTTATAACAAACCTTGTTGAATTGTCTCCTCGACATTCACCTTTCAGTAGGAAGACGTCTATTTCCACTTGTTTGTCGTTGATAGGCTTTGGGTTCACCTTGAATGCTTCATATATGATCTTGTAGCAAAAAATCTGAGAGGCCTCAACTCTGCACAGTTAAAGCCAACTTTAACATAAAAATGAACATGGATGAAAAAAGATATTTATATATCACAATAGAGCAACTCCTTGTTCTAAAACCGAACCATTTAATGGTTTGCAAAGAGGACTCTAGAATCCCCAATTAAATTTTACAGTAAAGGAAGGGTTTGTGGGTTTCCTCAACTATTTGTGCACCAGGGATCGTAGGTTTCCCTAACTATTTGTGCACGAGGGATCACAGATCTATATAATTCCATGACCAAATGGAATTGATTGTGCATTTATATTACAAGGAAAAACGAAACTCACAGCATGCACTGTTAAAAAACCAGTAGTTTACTAAGCGGAAGCGGCCACAAATAATGTTAGGGGCAAGCAAACTAAAATACATGCCAAGGTAAAATGAAATGTCATGTACAACCAGCAAACAAAAAAACACGAAGGTGAAAGCATGGACAACCAACAAGTAGAAAAAAAGCATACACATAGAGCAATAAGGCGCGGGGAAAGCATAGCTGGTAAGGAAGGTAGAGCGAAGAAGGTCGCGCTAAAGGAGCCCCAGTCACTCATGGCGTTCTAGTCATTCAACCTGACACCTCGTAAGGTAGTTATGTTAATCACCTTAATCACTCATTTTAATTATGAACGAATATAGTTTGTCATGCAAGGAAGTTAATGGTTGAAATCATATCCTTCCATTTATTATGACGACGAAGAATATTTGCATCATATCAAATCGTGGCCATTAAAATCCCATCTGTCATTAAAAGGCCATTAATTATGGCTTGGCCATTTCCAATAGGTGTACGTCTCTTAGCGTAGGTGTACGTCTCTTAGCGTAACTAGCATATATGTAGAGATGTCAAGACACAATACAATGGAGTGCACTGTGTATGTGAGGAGAGCATGGTTGTATGCATGTGTTGGCTATTGCAATTCTCCCTTGAATAATCATAATATCGATTATGTTTTCTCTAATATTTCCCCCAACCCTGTGACGTCCCCACATCGTTACAACTACATGCAACGCAAAGGAAAAGTTTTTTTTTTTTTTTAAGAAGGAAGCAACAATGACAATAATTAATAAACACAACTTGACGACGAACACAACACACGCAAATCAGGCAACAAACAACAACGACGCAACAGACTAGAACTTCATGCAACTGGATGAAACATGTGATAATCAAATAGACAAATAAAAACGGCTACCCACCCGACACAAGCAAGACAACACCTACAAGCTAAAGGAAACATCAATGATCCTGTCACAACGGCTTTGATGACCAGTAACTAGAAACCTCTACGGCGAGCAAAGCCAATCACATTAAGGAATTACAGAACCAAGTAAAAACCTCAATTACGACGAACAATACGCCCACATCGGGAAGCGCAAGACTCTCACCAGATCATTCACATCTATCAATCAGGGCGCGCAATGATCCCCTCATCAGGAATCATGCCATCACAAGGAGATATGCGTGACAGTAACCATGACACAACATAACATATCTATATCTTTAAACCAAGAAAACTCCCTCATGCTAGGAGACTGAATTATTTGTCAATAAATATATGAAGACTATACCCAAGCACCCAATCAACAAGTCAACAAGACGTAAGGTGACATCATTCAAATTTAAATTGTGCAACTAACCGAAGGATTTCTTGTTTCCTAGAAGGAAATCATATGTGGTGTAACAACTATGACCAACCACCATTAAAATTCAACCTGAAGCATAAATCATAAATTAACCCACTAACATAGGCACATATAACCAATTAATAACACATAGCTCAAGTGATTAATTAATGTAACCAATCACAATTTATTATTCAATTTGTAACATCTTCACGTATGTGTTTGCCCTTCCATTCAATCAATATATCAACTACATTTTAACCTTTCTAGATCAATATTAAACAAGGACTAATCTCTTCCTTACCTTCTAATTTTAAAATTCAGTCATTTGAAACATTAAAGGAACGAAGCATCTTAAATGAATAAATTATCATTTAATATTAATAAAAAAGATCTAGTATAACGGTGCTTCCCTACCAACCTTGGCATTTAAACCATTACAACATCTGCAACCCATATTAGCTTTTCATATCCTGCAACTCACCTCATCCAACTGTACAATATATACATATGATCTATTGACAAAGAATAAAACACAGTTGTGTAGCAACTTAATTAATGATAAGGGTCGCGCAAATCCTAAGCGTCGTTTTAAATGACTTTTAATTGAAAACTGTAAACAGTTATGAATCTTTAAATAGAAATCTACAAACTAGTTATGAAATCTACATTAGTTACGAAGTATTTAAATTGAAATTAAATCATCAGGGTAATGTGTCATTCTAACTATCCACTCGAATTTTCGTTTACACTTTATTAATAATAGAAAGATTGCTTAAATTAGAACGTTGCACATTAACTTATCCTAGATGTAGTGGCAGTAAGAAAGACATTGGCATGCAAGAATTAATGGTCTAAAGATTGTCCACCTATCTCTATAGACCAATTAAGTGTAAGCACAAATCTGGCCGAATTAGCTATCATGGTAACTCACTCTTTTAATTGTAAAAAGAATTTTCGAGTGAAATCGAGGAACAAAATCTGAGTTAACGAATCAAAAGGAAACTACAAGGCAGTGTTGTGCTTAACTGTAACCGGATTATTATAGCTAACTTAAGGGCACATGCTTTTTGGAAAAACTCATTAAATTTCTATTGTCTGGTAAATCCAGTAGCACCACAAACGGGGTTAACCATTACTGAAAATTAACATAGACACCAAATTAGCCAACGCACAAGCATCGACACAAAAATTAAATTGAATTCACAAGCCAATGCACAAGCATCAACACAAAAATTAAATTGAATTCACAAGCCAATGCACAAGCATCAACACCAAAATTAACGCAGCCCGAGTCCATGTGTATGCGCTTAGAGAACTCATCAAACGCCACGAGGCATAAGCCTAGGGGCCCATTAGTTCATTGCACTATGCATCTGAGATCTTAATAACTTTAATACACTCATAGAAGCTAAGAACCAAGATTTTAATGTTAATCTGGAACGAGGTGCAGCGAAACTTTTCCTTACCGCAAGAATTAAACTAGATAAAAGGGGCGGCGAAACAACAACTCGCTCACATGGTAAAAGGGAAGTTTGCTCACCGAGGAGGGACCCATCCAAGGTAACTACTACGTGCCAAAAAGTGAAATTGATCCCACTCCCATTATTGTCCAAGGTTTTAATTACCAGTAGGCCAAGTATTCAGGTTAAAATTTAGAGCAAGATGCGCATACAAAAATCGCGGTGAAATAAATACCGTAAGCAAAATAATCAATCGCTTGACTGATATGATCATCACGATGAAGCAAAACCATGAATACATATACAGTAAGAACAAAAATCATTAACGCAGAAAGTAAAAATACGGTAAAGAAACGCAACGAATCATGCCCAATACACCGCTGGGTGGGTAACACGAATTTTCTAAGGAAAGGAACGAAAATATGGTTGAACAATGGAAAATAATGTAGATATACACCCCATAAACGCAGAGAAGGTATGAAATCACTGGGCGATGAAAAACAGAATCAGATGATTAGAGACCACAAACATTGTTGAACAATAAAGAGGAAATTTCGCTATACACAGTAAGGAATTGGTTAGGCAGAGAAATTATCCTTCACTTATTATCCATGCACATGAAAGCAGGGAATTTGAATCTAAGTATTTAAAACTGGAGTGAAAAACATTTGATTCAACTCTTGGCCGACTGCTCAGGCACAGACTAATAATTTAAAGGATAAGAACAGAAGATAAAAACACAATTTCCTTGTATTAAAAAAAATAAAAACGTAGAGTAAAATAAAATAATGGCTCGACAACCAAAACACAGTCTTCCTTGATAATAATACAATGCAATAATAATACCAACCAGAACCAGAAACTACAATGAAACACAGTAATAAAACAAAGATCAGAAATAGAAATTTAGTGACCCTTTTGTGATTTCACACGATGCACTATCGCCCACATAAAATTTCATATGCATAACTAAATGAGTCTTTTTCTTTTAACAACATCTACGCAAGCGAGCTTTCGACAATAAAGAAATGCATGAACAAGAAATTGAGCTATTATTTAATACAAATTATACACATGCATACTGTAGCCAAATGAGAAGAACCAAAAGTGAATGTCATGCGCTCGCGCTCCATCCAAATTTGTCTTATCGATCGATGAGCCCTCACGATTACCTCCCAGCGAACGCTAGGGGTACTCTTCTTCCCCCTGAGCCCGCCAAGCCGCAAAGAGGCCATGCACAATATACCAGAGAATACTAGCACCCATATCACCTCACAAGGTCGAGCTACCACTCGTTACCCGAGCTGGGTATCCCAACTCCCACAAGAGAAAGTTCAGTCAAGATAACATTTCAGTAGTGTAACATTACGCAAGCCAGATCTGATCTATACTCCTCCTTCACCATCCTTTTTATAGAGTTTATTAGTCATTAGTTTCCCAAACCCTCATTAGATTAGTTTTTCATTTATTTAATTAAGAAAAACCTCCCCCGTACACATGTCGTATGATCCCCTAGTTGCACCAAAAAAACAATTTATTAATTAACTAAATATTCCTATTTCCCTCACCCACCTAAAAGAGTTCCTAAAAATACTCATCGGTGTCCCAATATTCCCTTACAATTCTTAAATGACTTACACCTTACTTAATTCCTAGTTGAGTTCATAAATAGAAAGTCCCAAAGGTTATATTCCTTACTAAGTTGGGCATTCCCTTTTTTCTTTAAGTTTCTCCTTTTCTTTAAGTTTCATTTTCTTTTGAGTTTCCCCCCTTTTCCTTTTTTTAAACTAAAAATCAATTTAACAAGTGTAGATAAAAATAACCATTTACCGTTTTAATAAATTTAATCCTCCATTATAATTTTTACTTTAATAAATAAAGTTTGAATTTCTTACCCCCCTTCTTATTAAATGTTTATTTAGTTTTTCTTTATCCACATGTTCTACTTAAACCTAGGTTTTAATTTCACTAGGCTAGGCGACAATTTTTAAGGGAACTTTTAGTTATTAAACTTTACTTATCACATCATTTATTTAAAGCCGACCAGGTATTAAGGAGGCATAGTTTTCCAGGCACTAAGTTTATTAACTTACCAGTTAAAATCGTGACGTTCCCTTCAAGACGCACTATGTGCTCCAAGGGTGCCACTCACCTCTTTCTGTTTTCTTTATGCGACGTGCCCTTCAAGATGCACTACGTGTTCCAAGGGTGCCACTTGCCTCTTTCCATTTTCTTTGTGTGACGTGCCCTTCAAGACGTACTACGTTCTCCAAGGGTGCCACTCGCCTCTTGACTGAATTTGGTAGACATCAAACCCCTGGAGTCAATACTCCGTCAGGTGATATTGTGGGAAACTAATGACCTCTAAGGAATAAGGACCTTGCCTTATTGCGCACCCCTTATAATCATCATGAGAGACTGTCATAGTCTTCCCTCATGACATCGTGGGTCTTCTCGAACTAGGTAATCGTTAACCTACAGTTCAAGCCACGGTGGGAGTGCTAGTAGGATGTGGCAGAAATGCTGCCACACCTCTACCTCAGTGTCCCTGGTTGTCTTGCATGACCCCTTTACTCCACATGTGAGTCTTGTCGACAAGTGATCATTAATTTGAATCCATCAACGAATCATGTCAGCAACAACAATCAACATCATAATAACTAATCATATGTATGTATGTCACATCAACAACATTGAAACCCTAATATTCCACTCCCTTACTCAATCCGGAGTCCAAGGGGTTTCATCGATGCCTCAACATCCTCAACGTCCAGAGTCCTGCACACTTAGGACAACCTAGTCAATAACACTTGTCTATGTAAATACAAAAAAATAACAATCATCAAATCCACAATATCTCATAATCATAATCAAAACAACCAATAGTATAATGTCCTGGATCACTTGCACTCAAGTGTCCTCAAAGAATAATTCTTCTCAGTGCGCGCAAGAGAGGGATGTTACATATACCCCCTCTTGTTTTAAACTTCGTCCCGAAGTTTCACAATATATAAGTGCCGAAATAAAGTGTATCACAACATCATATGTCTAGCTATCAAACAAAAATGGAAATTGTTGACACATATCGTATGCATCCTCCCAGGTTGTTAAGTTTGGACTATAGTTGTCCCACTGGACCTTGACTTGATCTATTGTTCGACGTCATAGTTGTCAAATGTGATGGTCTAGGATGCAGATTGGCTCCACTGTGAGAGCACCCTTGTCTGATACCTGCAAGGAACTCATGTCAATAACATGTGTAGGATCACGAACATAATGTCTCAAATACATATGTGAAAAACATCATGCATACGCCTCAAATAATCAGGCAAGGCTAGTCGATAGGCCACGTGCCCTTTCCTTTCCATAATCTCGAAAGATCCCATGAACCTAGGAGAGAGTTTAGCACCCTTTCCAAACTTGATCAAACTCTTATGCGGTTTCACCTGCAAGAAGACTCGATCAGTAACTTCGTAACTACGGTCAACACGATGCGCATCGACATAACTATTTTGTTGATCCTGTGCTTCCTTGATCCTTTGTATTATTGTTTTCATTTGATATTCCATTTCTTGGATCGCTTCTAGTCCCACCAGGACCCTATCCTCAAGTTGATCCCAACTCAAAGGCGTATGACATGGTCGCCCATAAAGAAACTCGAAAGGCTCCATCTTAATGGTGATTTGATAACTGTTGTTGTATGCAAACTCTACCAGTGGAAAGAACTTTTGCCAATGCTTTTGTTGGTCCATAACGTACATATGCAACATATCCTCCAAGATTTGGTTTGTTCTTCCAGTCTTCTCGTCTGTCTTTAGGTGATACACAATACTAAATTTAAGTTGGGTACCCAAGGCCTCTTGGAAACTAGTCCAAAATCATCTTGTCAACACCAATCCTCTACCGGATATTATCCTCTTAGGCACGCCATGCAGCCTCACAATATCACTAATGAAAATCTAGCTATGTCAGGTGCCTGATATGTCATATGCATAGGAATAAAATGATCACTCTCCGTCAGAGTGTCGACTACTACAAAAATTGAGTCAGGTCTCCTTGTCGTCAGTGCCAATCCCATAATGAAATCCATTGAAATGACCTCCCATTTCGATTCTGGAATAGCGTGTGGCTGTAGTAATCCTGTCGGATGTCTATGTTCAGCCTTCACCTTCTGACATTCTAGACATCTGGCCACATAGTTGACTATGTTTTCCTTCATTCCTTTACAGAAGAAAAAGGGTTTAAGGTATGCTCTCATCTTCGTGACTCCAAGATGAGCCATGCACACTTCTCTATGAGCCTCATTTAGGATCAAAATCCTCAAATCGACGTTGGGTGGTATGTAAATTTGAATTTTAAATCTCAATAATACATTGTTTTCCACAGTAAATCCCTCAAATTTTGGTACCATCATTGTGTTTTTTTCGATAAAATCCTTGACCTATTTGTACTAGTCATCGTTGCATTATAAAGTCAGCATATTTTCACGTAGATTCGTATGAAGAGGCATCACTGAAAATATGGGTGGTCTCCAACTCAACGCATCTGCCACTCTGTTCATTGTTCCTTTTATGTAAGAAATATCGAAATTGTACTCACTAAGAAATTCCGACAAACGTCGTTGTCGCACGTTCAAGTCGCTTTGTGTAAAGATGTGTTGTAGACCACAGTGGTTCATTTTTAGTTTGAATTTTCATCCAATCAGGTAGTGTCTCCAAACTCTCAAGGAATATACAATGGCTAACAACTCCAAATCATGAGTCACGTAGTTATCCACATGCCTTCTCAACTTTCTCGAGATGTAAGTGATGACTCGACCGTCTTGCATCAACACTCCGCCTAAGCCTTCTTTGGGTGCGTCAATGCATATCAAGAAATCCGCGTCCATGTCAGGGACCTTTGGTATCGGTGTCTTTATCAACAACTCCTTGAACCTCTGAAATGCCTCCACTCATTTCTCGGTCCAAACAATCTTCTTATTCTTCTTCTGCAATTCCGTGATCGGATTTGCTATCTTCAAAAAACCCTCGAGGAACCGTCGATAATATCCATCTAAACCCATGAATCTACACACTTCTGGTAGATTCGTTGGCACAGGCCATTCCATAATTCCTTGAACTTTGTTGGATCTACAACGATACCTTTTCCAGAGACGACATGCCCTAAGTAGTGAATTTTCGATTGATAAAATGAGAATTTAGACAATTTCCCATACAATTTGTTCTCTCATAGACACTGTAGTACCAAGCGCAAGTGCTTGATATTCTCCTCCATCATCCGAGATTAAATAAAAACATCGTCAATGAATACTTAGACGAACCTGTCTAAGTATTCACGAAACAGCTTGTTCATCAAACTCATAAATACACCTGGGGTGTTCGTCAGCCCAAACGATAAAACAATAAACTCGTAATGTCCAAACCTCATCTTAAAGGGGGTATTAGGGATGTCGGCCTCCTTGATCCGTAACTGGTGATACTCTGATCTCAAGTCTATCTTTGAAAAAAACATCGTGCCTTTCTTCTGAT
Source organism: Picea engelmannii (assembly GCA_009831015.1). NCBI lineage: Eukaryota > Viridiplantae > Streptophyta > Pinopsida > Pinales > Pinaceae > Picea > Picea engelmannii. Next base: position 38,516 of record ML783611.1, on the reverse strand, counting down.
CAAATAGATCATCAATCCTTGACAACATATATTGATTCTTGATCAGGACCTTGTTCAATTGATGATAGTCAATGCAGAGTCTCCACGACCCATCCTTCTTCTGTATGAAAATAACAGGCGCACCCCACATTGACATACTTGGACATATAAGTCCTAGGTCCAACAACTCCCTTCAGTTTCATTCTCAACTCCTGTAACTCTGGGGTCGACATCTGATAGGGCATTATTTCTATCGGTTCAGTTCCTGGTTTTAGGTCGATTGTAAATTCCAACTCCCTCTCCGGTGGCATCCCAGGTAACGCCTCAGGGAAGATGTCTGCAAACTCTCTCACCACCGGAATGTGTTCTAGACCTTCTTCTACTCCCTTCTTGTTTAACGCAAGGATCGCATAAATCTTACATCCCTTGTGCATGCTCTTCTGTAGTTGCAAGGAAGAGATGAACCTTAGTGAGACTACCTGGTTTCGACCTACAATCACTCGTCTCTGTCCCTCGTAATTGACCAAGCTCAACCATTTCATATTACAGTTGAGTATCGCATCATGCAATTCCAACCAGTCCATACTGATCATGACGTCATAAGACCCTAAGGTTGTGACGTATAGGTTGGCCCTAGTGACAAACTCTCCTAGGTTAAGGCTACAGCCCGTAAACTTCCCACCAACCTTTTGTTTGTCTCCCGAAGCCATTTATACATAGCTAAACTTGTCATGTTCGACTACCTTTACCTTAATTCTTTTTAGCATTTCCCCTTAAATGAAACTCTTTGTAGCACATGGATCTATCAAAATACTAAGGGTCTGGTCAGCGACCGTACCTGACGTCTTGAGCACAGTCGACTGGTTCTCTGCCTGGCGGTTATTGACCATTGCATGAATCCGATGGGCCTTACCCAAATCTCCCACAGTAGTGGGTCCGACTGATCCATATTATCTAGTCCTCTCCACTGGGCAGTCATGCTGGTAATGTGGCTCCCTACATGTCCAACACCCTTTCTTCGGTCCAGTACTCCTGGTACCCGAAGTACAAGTTGACGGCCCATCGGCCTGGAACCATGGTCTATTCTGTTGAAAAGGCCTAAACTATTGCTACTGCGGTCCTCTGTAAGGAGTCCGTCGTTGAGGGGCTGGTCGTCGAGGTGTAGTGAAAGTGGATCCTCTCTAGAAGCCACGATATCCTGGTGAATGTATAGTTGGCATCTGATGATGATGCACACCAAATGACGTCTTTCCTACTGGTCTCACTGGAGTCCTACTCTAACCCCCACTAATAAGCTCCTCCTCTATTATGAGGGTCTTCTAGACAACATCATGCAAGTTTTGAGGCATCATAATTATAACCTTTGCATGAATGCTGACATTAAGGCTAAAAACAAGCCTGTTGACCTTAAGTTTCTCGGTATTTAGGTGCAGATCATACCAAAGAAACTCCATAAAATGGGCCTCATACTCGAGAACCGTACGACCACCCTATCGCAAGGCATTAAACTCGTTGATATGACACTCAATGAATTCCTTAGATAGATACCTCTCTTGGAACCGTTCCTCGAACAGTTCCCAAGACACGTCTTCAACGACCATGTTCAATTGAAGCACGAGAATCTTCCACCATTGAAGAGTGCTCCCCTTCACCCACAATTACCTATTCCTGCTCAACAACTTGTTCATCTCCCCGGGGGTTAGACCCCTTAGGCGTGGATGCTACTGGAGGCATCACGCCTCCTCCCTTAACACCCCATCGTCTAACTCCATAGCATCCTCTAACCATGATTACATGCACGAATACAAATTAGTTTAATTACCAACATTATAATAAAATATCTAATCAATGGAAGCTGTAGTGATCCCAGGTCGTGGGTCAAACCCGCTCTGATACCATATGTAACGTCCCCGCATCATTATGACTACATGCGACGCAAAGAAAAAACACTTCTTTTTTTTAAGTAGGAAGGAAACAACGAAAACAATTAATCAACACAACTTGACGACGAACACAACGCATGCAAATCAGGCATAAGACAACAACGACCCAACATACTAGCACATCATGCAAATGGAAGAAACATGCGATAATCAAATAGACAAATAAATATGGTTACACGCCCAACACAAGCAATATAACGCCTACAAACTAAAGGAAACATCAATGATCTCATCACAACAGCTTCAACGACCAGTAACTATAAACCTCTATGGCGAGCAAAGCCAATCACATTAAGGTGTTGTAGAACCAAGTACCAACCTCAATTACAATGAACAATACACCCACATCGGGAAGCACAAGACTCTGGCCAGGTTATCATTCGCATCTATCAATCAGGGCACGCAATGATCCCCTCATCATAAATCATGCCGTCACAAGGCGATAGTCATGACAGTAACCATGACGCAACATAACATATCTATACCTTTAAACCAAGCGAACTCCCTCACGCTAGGAGACCGAATTATCTGTCAATAAATACATGAAGACTATACCCAAGCACCCAATCAACAAGTCAATAATACGCAAGGTGACATCATTCAAATTTAAATTGCACAACTAACTGAAGGATTTCTTGTTTCCTACAAGGCAATCATATGTGGTGTAAGAACTATGACCAACCACCATTAAAATTCAACCTGAAGCATAAAACATAAATTAACCCACTAACATAGGAACATATAACCAATTAATAGCCCATAGCTCAAGTGATTAATTAATGTAACCAATCACAATTTATTATTCAATTTTTAACATCTTCACATATGTGTTTTCCCTTCCATTCAAACTGTTTATTTAATCAATAAATCAACTACATTTTAACCTTTCTAGATCAATATTAAGCAAGGAATAATCTATTCCTTACCTTCTATTTTTAAAATCCAGTCCTTTGAAACATTAAAGGAACGAAGCATTTTAAATGAATAAATTATCGTTTAATATTAATAAAAATGATCTAATATAACGGTGCTTCCCTACCAACCTTGGCATTTAAACCATTACAACATCTGCAACCCATATGAGCTTTTCATATCCTGCAACTCTCCTCATCCAACTGTACAATATATACATAGGATCTATAGACAAAGAATAAAAAGCAGTTGTGTAGAAACTTAATTAATGATAAGGGTCGTGCAAATCCTAAGCACCGTTTTAAATGGATTTTAATTGAAAACTGTAAACAATTATGAATCTTTAAATAGAAATCTACAAACTAGTTATGAAAACTACAATAGTTACGAAACCTTTAAATTGAAATTAAATCATAAGGTTAATGTGTCATTCTAACTATCCACTTGAATTGTTGTTTACACTTTATTAATAATAGAAAGATTGCTTAAATTAGAACGATGCACATTAACTTCTCTTGGAAGTAGTGGAAGCAAGGAAGACGCTGGCATGCAGGAATTAAGGGTCTAAAGATTATCCACCTATCTCTATAGACCAATTAAATGTTAGTGCAAATATGGACGAATTAGATATCATGGTAACTCATTCTTTTAATTGAAAAAATATTTTTTGAGTGAAATCAGGAAACAAAATATGAGTTAATGAATCGGAAGGTAACCAAAAGGCAGTCCTCGGCTTAACTGTAACCGAATTAAAATAACTAACTTAAGGGCACAGGATTTTGGGAAAAACGCATTACTTTTCGGTTGTCCGGTAAATCCAGTGGCACCACAAACGGGGTTAACCATTACTGAAAATTATCATCGACACCAAATTAGTCAACGCACAAGCATCGACTCCAAAATTAAATTCAGTTCACAAGACAATGCACAAGCATCAACACCAAAATTAATGCAGTCCGAGTCCATGTGTATTCACTCAGAGCACTCATCAAATGCAATGATGCATGAGCCCAGGGGCCCATCATTTCATTTCACTATGCGTCTAAGATCTCAATAACTTTAATACACTCGAAAAAATTAAGAACCAAGATTTTAATGTTCTTCCAGAACTAGGTGCAACGGACATGTTCCTTTACCGCAAGCATTAAACTAGATAAAAGGGGCAACGAAACAACAACCCGCTTGGATGTTAAAAGGGAAGGTCACTCGGTAGGGAGGGACACATCCAAGGTAACTACTACGTGCCAAAAAGTGAAAGTGATGCCACTCCCATTACTGTCTAGGGTTTTAATTACCAGGAGGCCGAGCATTCGGGTTAAAATTTAGAGCAAGACGTGCATACAAAAATCGCAGTGAAATAAATATTGTAAGCCCAATAATCAATCGCTTGACCATGACAATCATTAAGAGGAAGAACAACCATGAATACATATAAAGTAAGCACAAAAATCATTCACCTAGAAGGTAAAAATACAATAAAGAAACACAACGAATCATTACCAATACACCGCTAGGTGGGTAACACAAATTTTCTGAGGAAAGGAACAAAAATATGGCTAAGAAATGGAAAATAACGCAGGTATATACCCCATCAATGTCAAGAAGGTATGAAATCGTTGGGCAATGAAAAACAGAATCGGATGAGTAAAGACCACAAAAATTGTTGAGCAACAAAGAGGAAATTTTGCTATACACAATAAGGAATTGGTTGGGCAGAGAAATTGTCCTTCACTTATTATCCATGCACATGAAAGCAAGGAATTTGAATCTAATTCTTTAACACCAGAGTTAAAGACATTCGTTTCGGCTACTGGCCGACTGCTAAGGCACAGACTAATAACTTAAAGGATAAGAACATAAGATAAAAACACAATTTCCCTGTATTAAAAACAATAAAAATGCAGAGTAAAATAAAATAATGGCCCAAGAACCAAAACAAAGTCTTCCTCAGTAATAATACAACCCATTAATAATACCAACCAGAACCGGAAACTACAATGAAACGCAATAATAAAACAAAGCTCAGAAACAAAAATTTAGTGACCCTTTTGCGATTTCACAAGATGCACTATCGCCCAGATAAAATTTCATATACATAACTAAAAGAGTCTTTTTCTTTTAACAACATCTACGGAAGCGAGATTTCGACAATAAAGAAATGCACGAACAAGAAATTGAGCTATTATTTAATACAAATTATGCACATGTGTACTGTAGCCAAATGTGAAGAACTGAAAGTGAATGTCTCACGCTTGCGCTTCGTCCAACTTCATCTTGTCGACTGATGAGACCTCACCGGTACCTCCCATCCAATGCTAGGGGTATTATTCTTCCCCCTGAGCCCCCTGAGCTGCAAAGGGGCCATGCACAATATACCAGAGAATGCTAGCATCCAAATCGCCTTGCAAGGTTGAGCTACCACTCGTTACCCGAGATGGGTATCCCAACTCCCACAAGAGAAAGTTTAGTCAAGATAAACTTTCAGTAGCATAACGTTATGCAAGCCAGATATGATCCATACTCCTCCTCTGCCATCTTTTTTATAGCGTTTCTTAGTCATTAGTTTCCAAAACCCTCATTAGATTCTTTTTTCATTTATTTAATTAGAAAAAACCTCCCCCATACACATATCGCCCGATCCCCTAGTTGCACTGGAAAATCAATTTATTAATTAATTAAATATTGTTATTACCCTCACCCACCTAAAAGTGTTCCTAAAAACGCTACTCGATGTCCCAATATTGCCTTACAATTCTTAAATGACTTACGCCTTACTTAATTCCTAGTTGAGTTCATAAATAGAAAGTCTCAAAGGCTAGATTCCTTACTAAGTTGGGCATTCCCCTTTTTCTTTAAGTTTCCCCTTTTCTTTAAGTTTGGTTTTCTTTTAAGTTTCCCCCTTTTTCCTTTTTTTAAACTAAAAATCAATTTAGCAAGTGTAGATAAAAACAACCATATACCCTTTTAATAAATTTAATCCTCCATTATAATTTTTACTTTAATAAATAAAGTTTGAATCTCTTACCCCCTTCTTCTTACATGTTTATTTAATTTTTATTTATCCACCTGTTCTACTTAGACCTAGGTTTTAATTTCACTAGACTAGGCGACAATTTTGAAGGTTGACCAGGTCCTAAGGATGCATAGTTTTCTAGGCACTAATTTTATTAACTTGCTAGTTAAAATCGCAACGTGCCCTTCAGGACGCACTGCGTTCTCCAAGGGTGCCACTCACCTCTTTCCATTTTCTTTGTGCAATGTTCCCTTCAGGATGCACTACATGCTCCAAGGGTTCCACTTGCCTCTTTCCATTTTCTTTGCGCGACGCGCCCCTCAAGACGCACTATGTGCTCCAAGGGTACCACTCGCCTCTTGACTGAATTTGGTAGACGTCAAACCCCTGGAGTCAATACTCCGTCAGGTGATCTTGTGGGAGAATAAGGGACTCTAAGAAATAATGACCCTTGCGTTATTACATGCCCCTTAGAACCATCGTGAGCGACTGTCACAGTTTTCCCTCACAACATAGTGGGGCTTCTCAAACTAGGTAATGGTTATCCTATAGTTCGAGCCATGATGGGAGTGCTAGTAGGTTGTGGAAGGGTTGATGCCACACCTCTTACTGAATGTCCTTGGTTTTCGTGCGTGACCCCTTTACTTTACATGTGAGCCTAGTTGAAAAGTTATCGTCATCCTGCATCCATCAATAAATCATGTCAACAACAACAATCAATATCATAATATCTAATCATTTGTATATATGTCACATCAACAACAACAATCAATATCATAATATCTAATCATTTGTATATATGTCACATCAACAACATTGAAACCCTAATAGTCCACACCCTGAATCGATCTAGAGTCTAAGGGGCTTCATCGATGCCTCGACTTCCTCAATGTCCAGAGTCCTACACACTCAGGAGAACCTAGTCAATAGCACATGTCTATGTAAATACAACAAAATAGCAATCATCAAATCCACAATATCTCATAATCATAATCAAAACAACCAATAGTATAATGACCCGGATCACTTGCATGCAAGTGTCCTCAAAGAATAAGTCTGCTCAGTGCACACAAGAGAGAGATGTTACACACCCTCATATGAGGGTGGGGGTGCAGGGAAATATTAGAGAAAACATAATACATATGAGGGTGAGAGTGGGGGCGGGGGGAAATATTAGATAAAACATATTATGTTTTCTCTAATATTTCCCCCCACCTATGAGGGTGGGGGTCTAGGGAAATATTAGAGAAAACATAATACATATGAGGGTTGGGGTGGGGGGGTTGGGTGAGGGTGGGGATGGGAGGAAATATTAGAGAAAACAATATGAGGGTGAGGGTGGGGATGGGGGGAAATATTAGAGAAATCATATTGAGGGTGAGGGTGGAGATGGGGGGAAATATTAGAGAAAACATAATACACCCTCACCCTCAATATGTTTTCTCTAATATTTCACCCCATCCCCACCCTCACCCTCATATTGTTTAAAACATATTGTATTAAATTTTCTCTAATATTTCCCCCCACCCCCACCCTCTATGAGGTTGGGGGTGTGGGGAAATATTAGAGAAAACATAATACATATGGGGGTGGGGGTGAGGGTGCGGGTGGGGGGGAATATTAGAGAAAGCATATTATGTTTTCTCTGATATTTCCCTCCACCCCAATCCCCACCCTCACCCTCATATGTATTATGTTTTCTCTAATATTTCACACCACCCCCACCCTCATATGAGGGTGGGGGTGGGGAGAAAAGGGTGGGGATGGGGATAAATATTAGATAAAACATAATACATATGAGGGTGCAGGTAGGGGGGAATATTAGAGAAAACATAATATTTTTTCTCGAATATTGCCTCCCACCCATATTTGGGTGGGGGTGTGGGGCAATATTAGAGAAAACATAATACATATGAGGGTGAGGGTGGGGGTAAGGGGAAATATTAGAGAAAAATATGTATTATGTTTTCTCTAATATTTCCCCACACCCCCACCCTCATATGAGGGTGGGAGTGGGGGGGAAATATTAGAGAAAACATATTATGTTTTCTCTAATATGAGGGTGGGAGTGGGGGGCGAAATATTAGAGAAAACATATTATGTTTTCTCTAATATGAGGGTGGGAGTGGGGGGAATATTAGAGAAAACATATTATGTTTTCTCTAATATTTCCCCACACCCCCCACACCCCCCCCCCGCCTCATGGAAAAGGCATGATCCCATTATCATTTCCCTGTGAATTTTTCCCTTATTGAGTGGAATGGTTTCCATGTAAATCATTGTGTTAAATTGTCTGATTGTTGTTCTTGGTTTATTGCTTGTTTATGCTTTCACTACCCAACAAGTAGTATCAAGCAGGTTAATCAAGCAGAGAATATTTGTGTAATTTCAAGAGAACTGTTGGACAAGATATAGCATGTAAGAACAAATTCCTATAGAATCAAAGTGTGGAAACTTGGAGGAGAGATATTGCAGTATCATCGCACCGTCAAATGGACAAGAGGTGCGATAATGCTTTTTTCTTCACACCCTGCATTGGTGATCATTGTTGATCACTCCTTGTGAAGGGATAAACATCATTTAATTTGAAGTTTTGAATAAACATAACACAAGGTATATGCATTGATATATAACCAGTGTTTGGAAATTCAAGGTATGAAAATGGACTTTGTATGCATGGAGCCCAAGTTATAAAAATTTATGAAAACAATTTTTTTTGGATACATTATTAGAGGAACGAATGAGTGGATATTATCATATTTTTTTAAAAGGTGAACCTATTTGGTTAGTAAAAAGGTTTTAAGATAAATATATATTCTTAATATTTTTAGGATCAAACTTTTTGGTGTTCAGCCTTGAATCTATATCATTATTCCTCTATTATTTTTTTAAGTTGAGTTTGATTTGGGCATTTGCATTTATGCTAATGGAAAAAGCGTAGAGTTCAAAGTTTGAGGTACATAAATTCAACAGCAAGAATAAAATTGAGTTATGGAACCTCAAGATGCAAGATTTTCTCCTACAATGAGGAAAAAATAAGAGCGGTGATGGTTGAGTCACCGTGAAAGAAAAAATATATATATTTACCTTGGAGTTGTAAAATTTATTGATTGCATGTAAATGGACATACATCTATAAGACATGGATAGACATGCGTACCCAGGTTTATTGTGTCACCTATGAAAATTCTAGACATAGATTTAGGTAGATTGAATATGTAGGGGGGATGTATGTTGGGTTAACCTTGACTTGGTGAAAGAGTTAATGAGTTAAATCTATTTTTTAGATCAAAGAACATGGCTTTTTGGGTGCATGTTTTTTGTGTATCCCGTGGTATTGTTTCCATGGATTGCATGTAATGAAGCCTATAAAATGTTTGGTGAAATCCATTGTAAATGGATTTGGAGGTAAGCAGTGAAGGCTTACTTGGCCATATTTTGTTAAGGGAATGTTTGTGTTAAGGTGGAGCACTCACTATTAAATTTGGGTCATTATGTGACGACCATTTTGATGCTCTTGCAGTGTTATATCGTGGAGATTGCGATGAATCTTGGGCCTCCCAAACGCCGCTTCACGTGTCACAGAAAGTGCAACAAACCTGGAAAAACATTGCAAGAGCGATGACCCAAGGAAGTCGTCACAAATGAGATGACCAATGGTGGTCGTCACAATAAAGACGACCAACAATGGTCATCACAAGAACAAAAACCTAGGTAGATCGTCGCAAGAGCGACGAACTAGGGATATTGTCGCAAGAGCAACGAGCTCCCTAGTTCATCGTTCTTAAGACAAATAGTATATATAGTTGCAAAGAACTATCTATACTATTGACCATCCTCTTCATCACAAGAGGTTCGTCAATAGTATAGAAAGTTTGTCGCAACTATCTATATTATTCATCTCTCTTGCGATGGAGAGTCTATAGTTCGTCGCAACTATCTATACTATTCGTCTCTCTTGCGACGAAGAGTCAATGGTTCATCATAACTTTTCGCCTCTCTTGCAACGAAGAGACGATCTTATTGGTCACAAGAGAGATGAAATATATATATTTAAAAATAATAATAATAATGGAGATAGCTTGTGCCCTTTCTAAAGGACCAAATAAAAATACTAATGTTCAACCACCTAGATAACTAGTTGATGCAAAAAAAATCTGCATAAACCATTAGCACCATCAGTGAGGTGTGTAGATGTTGGTATGGACATTCTTTGAAAATATTCCATATGATCATGAAATTTGTGCAACTCCTGGGGGAATTATGGGTTGAATTCATTTTGCATAGATAGGATAACATTGGATCTATTCCAACATAGCATATCCAAAAATGGGAAATGACTTCTATACATATCTCCATTGAATTTTTATATAAATGAAGCAAGATCTTGAATAAACTAAATAAGCAACCCCATACATCATAGTAGAAAATTTTAAAATTGAACAAGAAGTGAGCAATAAGAATAAAGTCTTGTGAGTGGGCTCCATCTACTGCCATTGAAAAAGTATTTGATTCATGCAAGAGTGTGTGATTCTTCAATTTTATGTTTTTATAGTTTGATTCCATAACATTGAATATGAAAACCACTATGGAATAAGTAGCACTAAAGCGTAATGAAGGTCAAAGAACAATATCTCTACACGATAGCAAGGAAAAATAATTGAAACAAGCATATCAGGTTTTTGAAATATTTGGAGAAGGCACAAATGTCAATCCATTGAAAATTGTTTATTTAAGAAGCAAGTTGAGGGGATCAAACACAATTACAGTAGTCTATTCAAATTTTATATTACTTTTATTTTCTTCTTGCTATTACAATTTTTTTTGACAATGTTATTTTCCACTTGTTTGAAATTAAAAAAACTTGTTTGAAATTTTGTTTTTATTTATTTATTTATTCATGGGTATATTAATCGAGGTTTCAGATATAAAACGAATGAATGGATTGATGACAGATCTTCAATTTTTTTCTCACAAGACTTTGCACATACCACTACCAGGAAGACACCCACCTTTAACTACTTTGTCAAATAACCCCAAAACTCCCAGGTTAGAGGCTTAACATTACATAGATATATGCACATGCAGACCACACTTCTGTGTGGTTGATATGCTCCAGGAGCATGTTCCTGTATATGTCCAATTCACTATGGGATTAAAAATATCAATCGCTAATCTTGCAATTTTAGATGATTGATTTCCATTATCATCTAATATAAGGATCTGATATATGGTTCTCCCTTTTCTAAGTCCTTTACCTATATAGTTGCTTCCTAGTTAGTGGGAGACTATAGAAGTTGAACATAATATCATCTTTTTTCCTCAAATATGTACAATGGGGTTAAACTACTGCCTTGGTTCAAATGGTCGATTCTCTAAACAAATTTCAATTAAAGAGGCAGACATACCTCTTGTGTCTCTAGGATGATATCCATGGATCCACAAATTGATGCAGAATACATTAATTGTATGTCAAGACCAATAGAACCAATAGAACCAAGGAGTATTGAATCAATTTATACCAAGACTAAGAGAAGCTAAAATTATTAGACTATTTTAGTATTACTTCTCAAACAAACAATTGAAAATGTGGCTAAGATTAGCAATTAAAACTAGTAAAAATTTGAAGTTGTTCTATCCATTCTCTATACAATATTACTTACAATCTCTTGTCGCTATCTTCTCTTGAAATGGGATTCGAATTGGAAAAACATTCATTGTTCTCAAGAACAATGCAACTATCCTTGCACTTATTATACAATCAACGTAACTCTCTTTTTAACGGTTATTTAATTTCTAAATTGATTCATACTCTAGATGATTGTGTTGATATTATGGTAGCTGCAGGAGGTATTAACCTCCACGTGTAACCTTGAAAAGACTAGAATATTCTGGGAAGCTAGAGAAGCTACGAGAGATAAAACCCTTTCAAAAACCCCTTGAAAGTCATCAATCACATAGAATTCCTAAATAACCACTTTCAATCTCAAGATGAAGATTCCCATAGTATGTTTTTGGAGATGAAATGTAAGCACACACTTAACATGGAAAAGATCAAGTTAACCTTAAAAATGCAACATATTACAAGAATACAACATATTTACAAGAAAAAAACAATGAAGTGAACAATGAATAAGATCATTCATTTCCCTCTAATAAGAATTTTGGAGAACCCAGACACTAAACGTCCCCTTAATAATGCAAACACATCGTCAGTATCCAAATATTTACTACAATAAGACAAATAAAAAGTGTTCCCCTTGCTGTAAAATCTTAAAAAACAAAGAGTTGTCGATTATTGTAAAAGCGTTGCAAAAAGTGTTTGCCTTGGTGTAAAGGCTTTGAAAAAGCAATGTTTTCGATTAATGTAAAAGCATTTGAGAAAAAAAATCCCTTAATTCATGGAATTGAACGGGGCCTCTCCAACGAGAGTCGAGTATAAATTAACTACAAGGAAGCAACTTACCAATTAAACATAACCAAAAGTAATTTTAAAGACATTTAAATTCAATTTTAAAAAGTTTATGGACGTTGCACTTTGTTTGCATCTACAATTAAATGAATGGCCCGCATTTGTTCAAGGAAGCGGAACCTAGATATTGGGCTTATGTGTATCATTGAAATCCAAGAAGTGTCTATCTACAACTTCAAGAAACATCATAGTTGGTCATGCTAGGTGAAATTATGGTTTGACATATGACATGGCCAAGATCAAGATTACACCAACAAACCAAAATCATGTTCGGATCTTGTAGAGAACAAAAGACATTGCGGAAAGTTCATAAGGTGTTATTATGACATCACTCCATTTATGGATGAACTTCACTAAAAGTATGTTGAGTTTTTATTTTCAAACAATCCCCAATAATATTTTGATTTTTCGAAGAAGAAACTAGTCAAAGCTCTTAATCCAATAATTCACGATTGGAACATGTAGTATAGTGTGCAAGTTGATGCCACAAATATTGTTGTTTATGCCATCTTACCTCAACTCGGGGAGGGAAATATTGACCATCCATGTTATTATGTAAATAAAAATTTGAATAAGGTAGCAATGAACTATTTGATGATAGAGAGAGAAGACCTTGGAATGGCATTCTCTCTATATCATTTCTAACATTAAACTTGTCATGAAACTCTTTTATTATCTATATTGATCAATTTACACTAATTTATATTGTGAACAAGCTAGTGCATCATGATCAAATTTGTGTATGACTCTTACTCTTCCAAGAATTTAACTTTCAAAATGTAGAAAAGACAAGTAAGTCTCACATCAAGTTTGACTGCTTGTTGAGAGTCGACTCAAGAGAAGAACCAATGGTATAGATGAGGACATTCCAGATGCACATCTATTCAAATTCAATGATCAAGATAGAGAGAAGTCCACTAATATAGTAAGAACCAATAAAAGTGGTAGTGATAACAAAGAGATGGGAATTGTGATGATGATAGAAAGAGGCAAAAAAACAACATCGTTTGTCATAGAAAATTGAGCCCAAAACTAGAATGGAGGTCATTAAAAACTTATAGATATATGAACTAGGATGGGTTGCATAAAGGAAGAGATATAAAACCTGGGGTAAAATGAAGTTGTAGAAAAGTGAAAAGGAGAAATGGATAGGAAAAGTAATAAACATTTCAAAAGTCAACGTCTGCAGGATTTTAAACATGGCCCAACAAGCTATCAATTTCCTGTCGATACTGGGAACTTGATAGAGAAAAAATTGAAGGAGAAGATGGAAATTTGATAGAGGAGGAAACTCAACAAAAGTTGACATGACCAATTGACAAATAATTTACCACATATAATTTAATGAGATAAGAGGTTAAATAAGATAATTAAAGGAAGTATAAATATTAATGAAAGTAGCCATTCAAGTAATAAATGAGGCAAAAATCAATAAAACACATCTAGTTAAGAAGAAATCCACAAAAGTTTCCAAAAACTCACTATGTCCCCAAGAAGCCCCAAATGACCGAGATAGAGAGAATTCCATTAATATATTATGAACCAATAAAAGTGGTAGTGATAATGAAGAGATGGGAATTGTAATGATGAGAGAAAGAGGCAAAACAATAGCACCATTTGTCATAGAAAATTGAGCCCAAAATTAGAATGAAGGTCATTAAAAAATTATAGATAGATGAACTAGGATGGGTTGCATAAAGGAAGAGATATAAAACCTAGGGTAAAATCAAGTTGTGTAAAAGTGAAAAGGAGAAATGGATAGGCAACGTAATAAAAATTTCAAAAGTCAACGTTTGTAGGATTTTAAACATGGCCCAATTGATGTAATTTTATTGTTTGAAAGAGGAGTCAACAAAGTTTAATCCCTTTTATTTTAATGGTATCCATATTTTGTATTGATCAAATGAGGAATTACCCTGTAATTGATTCCATTAGACACAAACTCAATCATAAGGCCAACTAAGGAGGAAAAACAACACATGCTAATTAATCTAGGTGTCAAGCATGAAAACAAACCTTCTCACAAAGAAGTGCTAGTTGGTGATGGAATCCAACATCGCAGGATCGATGCCTGAAGGGGATGAGTTTCAGCGAGTGATAAATTTACGTTGACAACCTATTTAACGAACTAATTCCCTGGTGCAAGTTACCTCACCGAGCAGTGGGCAACCCTCCAAGGAGTCTGAGTGAGTCTAGTCAACATCAATCCTAGGTACAACACCACCTTCCCTATGTTGTCACCTTTGGTAGGAAGTATAAACTATTATGGCCTCTATGGTACCACCTACTATACCAAATCAAAGGGGGGAAAATTGACATTCAACACCAAGACCAAAAAACCAAGGTTGATTACTCTGTTGGCCCCAATGTGACCTCGTGTTTGACCCTTGTGTTAGAAGGGCTTCCCAAAGTTAGTGATATAGAAACTAGATTTCACTCCCTAACTGACAAAGATTTATGTTTGTTTAGCATATTTGGAAAGTTATTCTCACAATCCTATTCCAAATCTCTACACCTAAGCTAAGATGGGTTTGAAGAGCCCTAGAAAATTTATTAGATAAATTTTAATTAGCACTTGATTTTAGGTTGTTGCTACTCAAAGGAGTGGTCTGGAAACTGATGGAATTTTGACTCGACTCTTTAAACCATGCAAGAGGAAAATGAAACCCAGGTATTTCAACTTCAATGAAAACTATCTATGGGAAGGAGCAAGAGGTTTTAAGAAAAGAAATAATTTCTTGATAGATTACTATGTGTGCATTGCTAATGACAAAAAGTATGATCTAATTATCCAGATAAATGGAAGCAAAATGACCTAAATTTTAAAAATACCATGCAAATGTCATAGTTCACTTATTACACCTATACAACATTGAAAAGAACAATGTAATAAAGAAAAAATAATACAAATCCTTGTTTCATAAAAGGAATGTCACATAAGGATTTCAAATTTTTATGTTCTGTGGAAATTCTTAACCTTTCCAAGACATAAGAGGTGTAAACATGGTGATCTTAGTACCCAAGAAATATATGTTCCTACAAAACAAAGGTTAACAAATTTCCTTAAGTAGGGAAGGGATAGTGACAACAATTATCATGAGAGCACAACATTCAAGTAAGTGTGAAAGAGAAGAACCTCTATTTGACCTATATTATCTCATTTAACCACCCTTGTGACAAATTGGGTTCCTTTACATCATATTTGACCTTGATTTGTTTTTTGAAAAATACTTATTATATTATACAAAAACATACATATACATATACAAAAAAAGGCTCATTTACCTTATTATAGCCAAAGCTACAATAAGGTTGGAATGAGCCCTAATAGAGTAATATTGAGTATCTTAGCCCTAACTTTGTCAGAGAACTCATTAATAGTTGATTTTTTAAAGGACTCTACAAACCCTAAAAAACCTTTGAAAAGAGAATATAATATTGTGTCCCAAACGCAATGCCAAATACTGCAATAATGGCTCAAAACAAGAGATCCACATTCACCAAGTAAAACAACATGCCAATCAATGACTCCTTGGAGTAGTGAGATAAAGTTATCATGGACAATCTTCCAACAACTCTTGGCAAATGGGTGCTCCCAACAAATGTGTTTAAATGTCTTTAGTCTCGTACATTGTGGGCATTTATCATCCATTATACCAGTCTTGGCCAATCTACACTTTGTAGGAAAGACTTGATACAACACCATCCATACAAAAACAAGTTTATAAGATATCATGTATGACCACACACTATTGAACATGGTGATCCACCGAAATTCACTATCCAAGCTTCCCCATCTTCTATTCGAAATCAGGGCTATGGGTATACTAAAATAATATATTAAACCCTAATTCCACCCACCTAGTCAACATGGGATCCTATAGAGACTCGATATTATGATATTAGGATTTTCTAGTATAAAAAATCACAATTCATGCTTGTATCATTGCAATACATGACAAACCAGCGACGTCATCATAACAATTGGATAAGATCTCAATGATGTTAATGCAACAACACATATCTTGTAATGGATTTCTCATATTTCATTTCATATATTTCTCATATATGTGCAGGAAATATGTTGAAGAGTAGGTTCTCAAATATAATGACTTGTTGCCAAATTCATATTATTTGTCAAGAATGATCATGCAAGTTAAGAATGGTGGAAACCTCTAAACTGATTGAGGTAAAACATCCTTGCAAGGGATTAAATAATCTGAATAGATGAATTTAAATATCCTTTTTAGCAGAGTACCATTTGGTCCTTGCTCAGGATGGTTGAATGGAAACGATTCTAGCTTAAATAGGTTCCTTGTGTAACCTATGGATCCTAAGAATCTGTATTAGCAATCATGCACATAATCCTGTGTTAATCCTTATGGAAACAATGGAAGGAATGTCCCTAAAAAGTGTCATGAATCATGGACTTAACATACATTTAGATTCCATGAACTAGTATGGACTCCTCCCATGGAAGTAATGTGTCGTGTTATCTTGGTGTCTTGACAAAAAATTCAAGTATTTGTTCTCCGTGGAAAATTTGTGTCTCACATTATAGGTGAATTCTGTGTAAGCCGTGAATTGGGCATTAGTTTATTTTGTACACATGTTTAAAAAGGAATGAACTAAAAATGATCAGTGTTTCTTCAGTTCATATTATGATTTTATGAATAACCCCTAAACATTCATCACACTTCACTCGGGGAAAAACGAGAGAAGATGTTTACTTCTAAATTGCATGGTGGTACTCGTGATTTTGATTTATCCTTTACTTTCAAAAATTTCACTAATACAACAAATGAAAAAACAATATATTCAAAAACTTGCAAGCAAGACACTGGTAGGGGCGATCTATGCAGTAGAAGTGGGGCAGGTTCCAAACCCATCTTATCCATGAGTTTTTTTACTACATTTGCAATGGCCAATTGTCTCATATTGGAACCCTGTAATTTCGAGAGTGAAATAGGTAATGGGGAACTTGGGGCATGACCTGCATCTTTTCTTTTCTTTCTTAAATAGAAATCAAAGTCGTTTCCATAAACCTCATAGTTAGAAAACCTTCCAGGCATTAGATTTGAGTTAATTCCTACTTAGTTTTTAGTCAGGCATTATTACCATGAAATCAAGGGAGGTATTGGGAAATTCAACAACCCACCATTCTCTTCACCCTATTTTGGCCTCAAGCTCTCTCTCCTGGTTCCCTCCACGAGCTATGTCTCCTTCCTAACCCTGCCCTCGATCTCTCTCTCTCTCTCGGACGGTGCCCTCCGCGAGCTTTCTCTCCTTTGTAACCATGCTCGTGATCATCTCTCTTGCCTAGTGCCCTTCCTAATTCTATGTCTCCATCTTCCTTCGTTGGCATTCCCTAGTCTCCTCGACTACTATGGCTTCTCGATGTTGGATTCTACTAGTTTGCTATGTCTCATGAATGGGTGCAAGCACAAGTTCAATATTGAAATTTTGTTTTAGTTCTTTTGTTTTGTTTTGTTTTTTTTTGTTTTATTGTTTTATTATATTAATAATATATATATATATTAGTTTTCTTGAGTAGTGGTTTGAGCTTGAGGATGTTGAACTCCCAACTTCCTGTTTAGGGACAATAATTCAATTGATTAAAGCTTCAACCACCCTATGATATATTTGGTACTTCAAATTCTCAACTAGAATTACATAAAGTAAGAATAAACAAGTGATGTTGAAAAATAGATTAAAATGTCCCCACTTCATTGTATTTGCATATGTTGATGGATATGCACGGTACTTCAAGGCCAAGGAAAAGGGGTCTAAATACTAAATCCTTACTCATTTCCAAAATAAAGGGCTAGTTGACCCTATCATATTATAAGGATACCTCAAATTCTATTTTGGTGAACAATGTGTCATATCTTGAGCATCTAATATCCCAATGTGTTACTTCAAATATCACGATTATATCATCTAGAATAAATTTCCCCATGGTGAAGCTTATATGTTCTAGACAAACTCTTTTGGAGTGGATGTGATTGCCTCACATGGATAAGTCTTTGGCTAGAATCATTGTCGAGGGTGATTGATCTCCAACTAATTATATTTTTAGGTTTCCTAGGATTGGGGATGAAATATATGATTCCATTTTTTTATGAGGTCCCCTCAAGATTCCTTCATAGTTTCTTCTTCTAAAGGAGATCTAGCTAAACAAATTCCCAAGTTGTGTTATAATATTCACATAATTTTTTTGTCTAATATAGATGACCTATCCTTAGACATATTTGACAAGGAAACTACCAACTCTTCCAAAGTCAACAACTTATCATGCATCCTTGTCTAAGATTTAGGGAGTTTGTGAAAGACCATGCTTGAGCAAGTTTGCATGAACACTTCTCATTCTTATATGATCCCTTGATTAAAAAACCATTTGGTAGTGGGATACAAATTACCCATAAATACCCTCCTAATTAGTTATCCTTTCATTAAGGGATTTGATATTATATATATTCTATGTAGATTCCTTATAAGCTAATGCTTTAAAGAAGTCTTACTCACAATTAATCTCCCTAGGAAATTTTAATTTCATCAAATTTGAAAGGGTGTAGGGTGTCAAAGATTAGTGGAACTAACTTGAAGTTTCAAGTGTTAGATATTAGTGGCACTAACTTGAATTTTTGGGTGACAAATATTAGTGGCACTAACTTGAAGTTCCTAGCTAAATGTTTGAACCAAAATAGTTGGTTGATTATTTAAAGTTTCTCAACTTATTTATGCCATTTACGTTGGGATATTGAGGTTATTGATCGCCCATATCACCTTAAAGAATGTGTGGTACAATAAATGGACCCTTTCCACTATTAAGTATATATGTCCTCCCATATTATAGGTCTTGGAATATGGATCCAAACACTCATAATACAATTTAGGAAAGTTTTCTTCAAATATGATACATTCATGATATAATTAGCTTTAAGAATACATAGTTTAGCTTCACTCTAGGAAATGGAGAAGTAAATAGATTGATGGTCAAAGAGTGTGGCCTTCAGTAGAAGTTGGATTAGTTGATCTCCTCCATATTTAAAAAAGAATGTATTACTTTCATACAATATGGCCTAGACAATCCCTATAAGAACTTTTTCACTGCACTTATGAAAGTTGGGACTTGTAAACCATAGCTTAAGTGACTCATTTCCTCTAAATTTATTGGAATGATACAACCCTAATCTAGAATTAAGGGAATTCTAAGCTATTTTCTCTCCATGAGAGACTTCCTAGAAACATGTTTTTTTATAATCATGGGCATCCACCATGTTGAAATCTCCATGATATAATCCAATGGGATTTATGGAGTTTATAAACCATAAATGTGTTGATCTCTTTAGCTTCATTTTACATATATATGTTAGTTGAGACCATCCTGTGGATATCAAAATTCAACATAATCAATTTTCCCATTTTTCATTCATTCAATTGAAATAATGTTTTCATTGTTGTTAGGATTTTTTTCACTTAGTTTTTCCCCGTATTGCCTCTTGACTTCCTATATTTTGGTTCCATGTATTTAATAATGTTTTTTCATTGATAAGAGGATTGTTTTCCTTGTCCCCCCTATTTATACCTGAAATTTAGACTCATTAGATGTACTGAATTTGAAGGAAACAAATGGGGGAGGAAACAGGGTTGTTGAAAAACTAAAAATAATGTTACAATCTTTATCTTTGAAACAACAATAAGTTCACTTCCATTCTATTTTTCCTTAATTTTTATATTATTTTGTGGAGGTTTTTTTATGTATTTAATATTTTATACTAATTCATAAACATAATTGATATGTACATAGATACAAGTCTACATCATGACATGCTCTTCATAGTTGTTATTGTAACCAGATGATTACTCGCAATAGCATTTTATACAACAATGCTTTTCTACATTAGAACCCCCTCAATGGAAACCCACACATAATCCTTAATGTGTCACGAATCATTTTTGAACAAATCATCTTCATTGCATTATTAAAATATTAGCGCATGCATAACTTTGTGCTAAATCATAACCAAATTCCTTAGATGATCCAGATTATTTTCAGCATGAAATGAGAGTAGAGATATAATAAAGAAATGCACAGAGATACCACGGATATCCAATAATATAATAGAAATGTATCAAATATGAAACCATAAACATGGATATACATTAATACATGATTTCTATTAATGAAAGAAATGTACAGAGACTGTAAAAATACAGAGTGAAAGACTCTCTAGAATGGTGGCGGCTTATCTTAGGGAAGAGATGTGATGTTGAGCTCATTCGCAAGAAGATGATTAAAATGAGGATCTGAAGCCATTTTTACTATAAGAAGGAATGCCAAAATCCCTAGACATCCAAAAACCTAACCCTAGGAGATGAAGCGCCAAAAGTCATGTGGGCCTCGTTTGGGTAAGTTAGTACATCAACTTCCTCGGGTCGTAACTTTTTCATACGATCTCCATTTTAGGCATATGATAGCCCATTGGAAAGGTATCATCAAAGATATTCATTTTAGGTACAATATCAAAGAAAATTCCATATTTTAAATCTGTTTTCCCCAAAAAAACATCATTTAGGGCCTCAAAATGGCCCCGAAATTTAAAAACTACTAAAAATAGTAAATTACTAAAATTGCCAGAAAATTGTTTTGAGCTAGTTGGAAAAGGAGGGTGGCCACCGATATCCACCTGTATCAATCCTCCCTCCTTAGGAAGAAATGTTCTCCATTGTGTTGAGTGCCCGGGGGAGTGGAAAAAACGTTTGTTGAATCTGAATCTTGGTGAGTTTCTTGCCTTGCTAGAGACGTCATGCTGCTTAGTTTGTGGAAGTTTTTCATGGACCTATTGAGGCTGAGGTTGTTCAACAAGTCAAGCTACATGAGAGGATGGTGTGTAGAAGGAATATTTACGCTTTGTTGTAACCTTGTCGACCTGCTTCTGTTGGATAGAAGGTGCTTGGGGTGAGGTTGTAGTGGTTGCAGTGTCCTTATGTTCCCCTTTTGAACAGATTGTGAAGAAGCAAAATTTTGCAGTATGAGATACTACCTTGTGACACTTTTTAGGTGGAACAATAGTCGGATCTACCTCTGGTATTCTGTAGATATGACACCCTAGAGAAACAATGACACCACGGGGTTGAGACTCATAAACAACATGGCATCTCCACATATATGGTTGGCCCAAGAGAACATCAAAGACATCCAGTGGGGAAACATCACATAATACCTCATCCTTGAAGGGATGGATGCCATATGAAAATTGACACTACTGGATGACATGAAGATCTTGTCCTTGGTGAAGCCACCTGATGTTGTATGGCTGAGGGTATTGTGTTGTCGACAATCCCAATTGTTTGATGACCTTGACTGAGATGAGGTTCTTCTGGCTTCCGCTATCAACAATAAAATGCATCGGGGTCCCCTTCACCCACATTTGTGAATGAAACAGACACTCCCCCTCTTTAGGATCTGTTGGTTCTTCTGGTTGAATTGTTGCATTCACGACAATAGCAGTGGGGTCTGCGTCGATGATCTGTCTTTTACCATTATTTTCAAAATCAGATTATGAATCAGGGTTCGGCTCCTTGTCTTTGATCTCAGCCACCAATGATTGTTTTGAGTGATATTCATCGGTGTTGTGCTAGGGTATTTTGTGGAAATCACACCATTTTCCAGTGTCCTTCTTTGTCTTCCCATGACCCTTCTTTTCCTATGGCTTGGACTAGTTTTCGAGAGACTGTTTGTTAGGGTCATATTTTTCATACTTTGGTTGTTGTGGATTTGCAGACCCAAACTCCTGTTTGTTTTGATGCTTAAATTTCTTCTCGATTTTAATAGTATATTGATAAGCAACATCGAGTGATGAGATGTCCAGAAAATCCGTTTTAGTTTTGATATATTTGTGTAGATCCCCACGGTATTTCAGAACCAAATGTCATTCAGACTCAAGAGTCTTTGATACCCAACTTGGTGCACAAAGTATGGAAGGTATTGGTGAACTCCATAACTTCTTGGACCCTCTCTTACCACAGTGTGGTCCATCTCATGTATTGGTCCTCATAGTTGCCAACAGGGTAATATTGTTCCTTTACCACATCCACAAAAAAATCCCAAGTGGGATCGACCCCATATATTCCAGAATCCTCTGTGGAAATATACTCCCAGTAAGTTTCCCACCAATGTTTAACATGGGGGAGAGCCTTAAGGAGTGTGAAGATAATATTTTCTCTGTCGGAAAAATTGTGAACAGAGAAATAACCTTCTAACATATTTAACCATTTATCTAGGGCATCTGCATCTATCTGACCTTCAAATATAGGAATATCAAAATTGACCTATACCTTAAAAGGAGAGGTTCCTCCAAAGTGGTCGCTTGATGAAGATGCGCCTGATGCTATTGGGAGGCATTGAAGGATGTGGGAAAAATTCTCCATCATTTCGTCCCTCTCTCGCGTGAGAGATTTCTCAAGCAACAAATTGATAGGATCGTTTGCTCCGTCTTTTTTCTTTTCTTTCGCCATGGAGGGTTTCTTGGGCATGCGAGAGAGATTTTATTCAAGGGAGACAATCTCGAGACCCAACTTGATATACTTGGACCTCGTCAGGGACATGCACTAAAAAAAATGATCAAGAGCAGCCTGCTCTAATACCACTGATCTGGATTATTTTCGGCACGAAATGAGAGCGGAGATATAATAAAGAAATGCATAGAGATATCACGGATATCCAATAATATAACATAAATGTATTAGAGATGAAACCATAAACACAGATATACAGTAGTACATGATTTATATTAATGAAAGAAATGTATAGAGACTATAAAAATACAAAGTGAAAGATTCGCTAGAATGGTGGTGGCTTATCTTTGAGAAGAGATGTGACAACTGCACTCATTCACAAGAAGATGATTACAATAAGGCTCTGAAGGCCTTTTTACAATAAGCAGGAATGCCAAAATACCTATACATACAAAAACCTAACCCTAGGAGATAAAGCGCCAAAAGTCATGTGGGCCCCGTTTGGGTAAGTTAGTACATCAACTTCTTGGGGTTGTAACTTTTGCATATGATCTCCATTTTAGGCATATGATAGCCCATTGGAAAGGTATCATCGATGAGATTCATTTTAGGTGAAATATCGAAGGAACTTTTATATTGAAAACCTGTTATCCAAAAAAACATCATTTAGGGCTTCAAAATGGCCTCGAAAGTTAAAAACTGCTAAAAATAGTAAATTGCCAAAATTGCCAAAAAATTGTTTTGAGCCAGTTGGAAAAGGTGGGTGACCACCAATATCCACCTAGATCATTATATCATCAAAAAATATCTTAGTTGACTCATTTAGCATTTTTATGACCTATGATGAACCAATTTTATGAGGTCCACTCTACTAGTGCCACTTACATAGAAAAATGGGTTTCCAAAAAAACCAAGAGTTTGATATGCTTCTTGCCAAATTTGTCATGATCAAGTTGATGGCATATTCTATCAAATCACTTGTATGAATATATCAATATTTCATAAATTAATCACCAAACACACCATGCACTATACTTACATAAATTTGCATCGATCTAGTTGTAGAATTGAACTCTATTACAACTATTATATTCACCATCAAGGTTTATAGTGATTCCTTGCATCGATTTGATCCTTGAAATTCTTGTATCTCATTATTTTGTACCAAAAACAAATGTATATTTAATCCAAAATCACTATCTTGATCTATATTATCTCTTTTGTCATTGTTGTCTCTATGTTTCTTTCTTTGTTTGAG
>ML783611.1:0-14319 GCA_009831015.1 Picea engelmannii | reverse complement strand
CATCATTTGCTGATCAGTAATAAAGACAAGATTTCCTCAGTGTTCAAATTGCTTGGATGGCTATTATGGAAATCAACATTCACTTAACAGATGACAGAGATGGCTAGTGTAGGGGTAGGTAGAAGAATAAGTTCGCCATGCGAACAGTTTGATCTTTTTTTCAGTTGTTGATTTCATGAATAAGCTTGGGCTGCATGCAAGTTACAGGGGAACAGTTGCATAGGCTTGATGACTCCATGCCCAATGCTACTACAGGTTTGTAGAGGGATCAGTACTAAAGGCTTGATGACTCCATGCCCAATGCTAAAGGCTACTGGAACTACTAGGTTCTTGGAAACCTCGCAGGGAGGTCTCCATCCTAGTTGGAGCCAGATGTTATCTCCTAAAATAAAATCGTCCTTTTAGTCGAGTTTTGTGGTGGATAGCATGGCTATCGGTAGTTGCCTCAATTCATTTTTGAGTCTTTTTAGCTGCAAAACTTAGGTTTTGGTTTTTGTCTTAGAAAATAATATGATCCATAAAGTCTTCTTTTCAAAATTTGCATAATTCACTTTCAACAGCTAACATGTGTCCAAAAGTTGAGTGTTAGTTGTGGAAAGTGGCGACTTTCAGCAGCTAAGTAGCGCTTCTCATAAATCTGTGCACTGTTGAAAGTGGTGAATTTCAAAATGTCCAACAATCAGTTTCACGGGTCGTGCGCTGTTGAAAGTGCATGCTTTCCGCAGCTATGGAGTGATCTTTACAAGGTCGTGCACTGTTGAAAGTGCATGCTTTCCACAGCTATGGAGCGGTCTTTACAAGGTTGTGCGCTGGTGAAAGTGAAAACTTTCCGCAGCTAAGGAGCGGTTCTTAAAAGGTCACGTGCTGAGGAAAGTGAAGACTTTCCACAGCTAACGGGGGTTTTCCACAGGGTCATGCGCTGGTGAAAGCGAAGACTTCCAACAGCTAAGGATAAGTTCTCACATGGTGGCGCGCTGAGGAAAGTGAAAGCTTTCAACAGCTAAGGAGCAGTTCGTGCGAGATCATGCGTTGGTGAAAGTGGTAAGTTTCTACAGCTGAGGGGCGTTTTCCACGGGCCGTTGGTTGAAAAAAGCGGAAATCACGTGCGCTTATCCACGTTTCAAAATCAAATCAACATGTGATCAGAAAGATGCGCTGGTGGAAGTGGGTAATCATTTCAACTCGAGTTTCACGTCCCAGTCAAATTACATCTTGGATCCGGCTCAGAAACTCACACTCTAAAATCATAGCATCATGGATGGCAAGTTTGAATTTAGTGGCTCAGGTACAGAGGCTATACTCCCAGGCTGGCAACATCAAATCAAATCGTTGGTTCCATATCAGACATTGTTCACAAAGGACCGTTTACAGTTTTGAATTGCAAATGGAAAAAAATGATGCTTAAACTTGCAAGGCACTTTTCAATCCCTTCTCGAGCTCCAAATGAAGATCCGAAAACACCATTGGAAATCTTAGATTCTCTAGATGGCGATCGACTATTCATACATGAAAAACAGATTTTCTATGACCGAGAAATTTGATTTTGAAAATCTGCCCATTTTCAACAGCGCAAATCGATATTTTATGACCCGTTAGCTGTTGAAAGTGCCGACTTTCTGCAACTAAGGAGCGTTTTTCACGGGCTATGCGCTGTGGAAAGCCTGTCACAGCCAGAATGTTACAATTTTTGCCCAGATCATAATTTTTTTCATGAGAATGAATTGAAACCTCTTCTAAGGCTTGATTAATGAATTATCAAATCTATTTAATCAACCACTTTTGGAAAATGAAGAGAAGAAGAAGATTTTTAATCACATTTGGCATCTTTTCATAGGCAAAATTTCAGGGATTGTTTGCTCATCTCAACCAATTCGAATTTGTCTCTCTTGGAGAGTTAGCATTCAGCCTTGGGAGGTTATCCAGCACTACATCAGGAATCAACAAGAGAGAAATCTGGGATTGACCTCATTTTGGGGATCATCCCTCATCTTTTGCAATCAGATTTTGACTTACTATTTTTAGCTGATTTGATCCATGTTTTCAGGATCTCTGAACTACTTTGTAAAGCTATAAATCTTAGGATAGAAGACAAACTAAAGGTTCGATTTTGGGTGCTACATGCTGCTACTGTAATCAAAAGACCTATTCTTATTATATGAAAAATTGCAAGCTTCCTTCAGTGGTGTTGTCAGATTTTTCTCTTCTGTTCTCTGATATCTTATGAGTGAAAGTTCTTTATTGATGCTCATTAAATCTGCATGTGACTGTCATCTCACTGTTTGATTGATTAAGTTGATAATCATAAGTTATTTCCTTAGTTATTAAACCCATCGTGCTTGTTTATATGAGTATTATCTGGTTCAATAGCTATTTTCTTCTCCATTTAATCAAACCTTGTCTGACTGCATTACTAGAAGGCCTTGTGAGATTTTATATTTCTAGACAGTCTTGAAAACACAGTTCAGTCCCTAGATATTCATCTTGATCCAAAAACCACATCAAATATTAAGAAAATATTTCCAAAAAGAGTAAGTTACCAGGCATCTCTGACTTACAGCCTAGGAGAGTTTCCTGGAGTGATAACAGGAAGCATATTGAAGGAATTACAAATTTATTCCACTTAAATGCATTGAGTGTAGTGCATTATATTGTAGAAGCTCAAACAAAGAAAGAAACATAGAGACAACAATGACAAAAGAGATAATATAGATCAAGATAGTGATTTTGGATTAAATATACATTTGTTTTTGGTACAAAATAATGAGATACAAGAATTTCAAGGATCAAATCGATGCAAGGAATCACTATAAACCTTGATGGTGAATATAATAGTTGTAATAGAGTTCAATTCTACAACTAGATCGATGCAAATTTATGTAAGTATAGTGCATGGTGTGTTTGGTGATTAATTTATGAAATATTGATATATTCATACAAGTGATTTGATAGAATATGCCATCAACTTGATCATGACAAATTTGGCAAGAAGCATATCAAACTCTTGGTTTTTTTGGAAACCCATTTTTCTATGTAAGTGGCACTAGTAGAGTGGACCTCATAAAATTGGTTCATCATAGGTCATAAAAATGCTAAATGAGTCAACTAAGATATTTTTTGATGATATAATGATCTAGGTGGATATTGGTGGTCACCCACCTTTTCCAACTGGCTCAAAACAATTTTTTGGCAATTTTGGCAATTTACTATTTTTAGCAGTTTTTAACTTTCGAGGCCATTTTGAAGCCCTAAATGATGTTTTTTTGGATAACAGGTTTTCAATATAAAAGTTCCTTCGATATTTCACCTAAAATGAATCTCATCGATGATACCTTTCCAATGGGCTATCATATGCCTAAAATGGAGATCATATGCAAAAGTTACAACCCCAAGAAGTTGATGTACTAACTTACCCAAACGGGGCCCACATGACTTTTGGCGCTTTATCTCCTAGGGTTAGGTTTTTGTATGTATAGGTATTTTGGCATTCCTGCTTATTGTAAAAAGGCCTTCAGAGCCTTATTGTAATCATCTTCTTGTGAATGAGTGCAGTTGTCACATCTCTTCTCAAAGATAAGCCACCACCATTCTAGCGAATCTTTCACTTTGTATTTTTATAGTCTCTATACATTTCTTTCATTAATATAAATCATGTACTACTGTATATCTGTGTTTATGGTTTCATCTCTAATACATTTATGTTATATTATTGGATATCCGTGATATCTCTATGCATTTCTTTATTATATCTCCGCTCTCATTTCGTGCCGAAAATAATCCAGATCAGTGGTATTAGAGCAGGCTGCTCTTGATCATTTTTTTTAGTGCATGTCCCTGACGAGGTCCAAGTATATCAAGTTGGGTCTCGAGATTGTCTCCCTTGAATAAAATCTCTCTCG
This sequence comes from Picea engelmannii, assembly GCA_009831015.1. Taxonomy (NCBI): domain Eukaryota; kingdom Viridiplantae; phylum Streptophyta; class Pinopsida; order Pinales; family Pinaceae; genus Picea; species Picea engelmannii. Next base: position 10,423 of record ML783611.1, on the reverse strand, counting down.
CATGCCCAAGAAACCCTCCATGGCGAAAGAAAAGAAAAAAGACGGAGCAAACGATCCTATCAATTTGTTGCTTGAGAAATCTCTCACGCGAGAGAGGGACGAAATGATGGAGAATTTTTCCCACATCCTTCAATGCCTCCCAATAGCATCAGGCGCATCTTCATCAAGCGACCACTTTGGAGGAACCTCTCCTTTTAAGGTATAGGTCAATTTTGATATTCCTATATTTGAAGGTCAGATAGATGCAGATGCCCTAGATAAATGGTTAAATATGTTAGAAGGTTATTTCTCTGTTCACAATTTTTCCGACAGAGAAAATATTATCTTCACACTCCTTAAGGCTCTCCCCCATGTTAAACATTGGTGGGAAACTTACTGGGAGTATATTTCCACAGAGGATTCTGGAATATATGGGGTCGATCCCACTTGGGATTTTTTTGTGGATGTGGTAAAGGAACAATATTACCCTGTTGGCAACTATGAGGACCAATACATGAGATGGACCACACTGTGGTAAGAGAGGGTCCAAGAAGTTATGGAGTTCACCAATACCTTCCATACTTTGTGCACCAAGTTGGGTATCAAAGACTCTTGAGTCTGAATGACATTTGGTTCTGAAATACCGTGGGGATCTACACAAATATATCAAAACTAAAACGGATTTTCTGGACATCTCATCACTCGATGTTGCTTATCAATATACTATTAAAATCGAGAAGAAATTTAAGCATCAAAACAAACAGGAGTTTGGGTCTGCAAATCCACAACAACCAAAGTATGAAAAATATGACCCTAACAAACAGTCTCTCGAAAACTAGTCCAAGCCATAGGAAAAGAAGGGTCATGGGAAGACAAAGAAGGACACTGGAAAATGGTGTGATTTCCACAAAATACCCTAGCACAACACCGATGAATATCACTCAAAACAATCATTGGTGGCTGAGATCAAAGACAAGGAGCCGAACCCTGATTCATAATCTGATTTTGAAAATAATGGTAAAAGACAGATCATCGACGCAGACCCCACTGCTATTGTCGTGAATGCAACAATTCAACCAGAAGAACCAACAGATCCTAAAGAGGGGGAGTGTCTGTTTCATTCACAAATGTGGGTGAAGGGGACCCCGATGCATTTTATTGTTGATAGCGGAAGCCAGAAGAACCTCATCTCAGTCAAGGTCATCAAACAATTGGGATTGTCGACAACACAATACCCTCAGCCATACAACATCAGGTGGCTTCACCAAGGACAAGATCTTCATGTCATCCAGTAGTGTCAATTTTCATATGGCATCCATCCCTTCAAGGATGAGGTATTATGTGATGTTTCCCCACTGGATGTCTTTGATGTTCTCTTGGGCCAACCATATATGTGGAGATGCCATGTTGTTTATGAGTCTCAACCCCGTGGTGTCATTGTTTCTCTAGGGTGTCATATCTACAGAATACCAGAGGTAGATCCGACTATTGTTCCACCTAAAAAGTGTCACAAGGTAGTATCTCATACTGCAAAATTTTGCTTCTTCACAATCTGTTCAAAAGGGGAACATAAGGACACTGCAACCACTACAACCTCACCCCAAGCACCTTCTATCCAACAGAAGCAGGTCGACAAGGTTACAACAAAGCGTAAATATTCCTTCTACACACCATCCTCTCATGTAGCTTGACTTGTTGAACAACCTCAGCCTCAATAGGTCCATGAAAAACTTCCACAAACTAAGCAGCATGACGTCTCTAGCAAGGCAAGAAACTCACCAAGATTCAGATTCAACAAACGTTTTTTCCACTCCCCCGGGCACTCAACACAATGGAGAACATTTCTTCCTAAGGAGGGAGGATTGATACAGGTGGATATCGGTGGCCACCCTCCTTTTCCAACTAGCTCAAAACAATTTTCTGGCAATTTTAGTAATTTACTATTTTTAGTAGTTTTTAAATTTCGGGGCCATTTTGAGGCCCTAAATGATGTTTTTTTGGGGAAAACAGATTTAAAATATGGAATTTTCTTTGATATTGTACCTAAAATGAATATCTTTGATGATACCTTTCCAATGGGCTATCATATGCCTAAAATGGAGATCGTATGAAAAAGTTACGACCCGAGGAAGTTGATGTACTAACTTACCCAAACGAGGCCCACATGACTTTTGGCGCTTCATCTCCTAGGGTTAGGTTTTTGGATGTCTAGGGATTTTGGCATTCCTTCTTATAGTAAAAATGGCTTCAGATCCTCATTTTAATCATCTTCTTGCGAATGAGCTCAACATCACATCTCTTCCCTAAGATAAGCCGCCACCATTCTAGAGAGTCTTTCACTCTGTATTTTTACAGTCTCTGTACATTTCTTTCATTAATAGAAATCATGTATTAATGTATATCCATGTTTATGGTTTCATATTTGATACATTTCTATTATATTATTGGATATCCGTGGTATCTCTGTGCATTTCTTTATTATATCTCTACTCTCATTTCATGCTGAAAATAATCTGGATCATCTAAGGAATTTGGTTATGATTTAGCACAAAGTTATGCATGCGCTAATATTTTAATAATGCAATGAAGATGATTTGTTCAAAAATGATTCGTGACACATTAAGGATTATGTGTGGGTTTCCATTGAGGGGGTTCTAATGTAGAAAAGCATTGTTGTATAAAATGCTATTGCGAGTAATCATCTGGTTACAATAACAACTATGAAGAGCATGTCATGATGTAGACTTGTATCTATGTACATATCAATTATGTTTATGAATTAGTATAAAATATTAAATACATAAAAAAACCTCCACAAAATAATATAAAAATTAAGGAAAAATAGAATGGAAGTGAACTTATTGTTGTTTCAAAGATAAAGATTGTAACATTATTTTTAGTTTTTCAACAACCCTGTTTCCTCCCCCATTTGTTTCCTTCAAATTCAGTACATCTAATGAGTCTAAATTTCAGGTATAAATAGGGGGGACAAGGAAAACAATCCTCTTATCAATGAAAAAACATTATTAAATACATGGAACCAAAATATAGGAAGTCAAGAGGCAATACGGGGAAAAACTAAGTGAAAAAAATCCTAACAACAATGAAAACATTATTTCAATTGAATGAATGAAAAATGGGAAAATTGATTATGTTGAATTTTGATATCCACAGGATGGTCTCAACTAACATATATATGTAAAATGAAGCTAAAGAGATCAACACATTTATGGTTTATAAACTCCATAAATCCCATTGGATTATATCATGGAGATTTCAACATGGTGGATGCCCATGATTATAAAAAAACATGTTTCTAGGAAGTCTCTCATGGAGAGAAAATAGCTTAGAATTCCCTTAATTCTAGATTAGGGTTGTATCATTCCAATAAATTTAGAGGAAATGAGTCACTTAAGCTATGGTTTACAAGTCCCAACTTTCATAAGTGCAGTGAAAAAGTTCTTATAGGGATTGTCTAGGCCATATTGTATGAAAGTAATACATTCTTTTTTAAATATGGAGGAGATCAACTAATCCAACTTCTACTGAAGGCCACACTCTTTGACCATCAATCTATTTACTTCTCCATTTCCTAGAGTGAAGCTAAACTATGTATTCTTAAAGCTAATTATATCATGAATGTATCATATTTGAAGAAAACTTTCCTAAATTGTATTATGAGTGTTTGGATCCATATTCCAAGACCTATAATATGGGAGGACATATATACTTAATAGTGGAAAGGGTCCATTTATTGTACCACACATTCTTTAAGGTGATATGGGCGATCAATAACCTCAATATCCCAACGTAAATGGCATAAATAAGTTGAGAAACTTTAAATAATCAACCAACTATTTTGGTTCAAACATTTAGCTAGGAACTTCAAGTTAGTGCCACTAATATTTGTCACCCAAAAATTCAAGTTAGTGCCACTAATATCTAACACTTGAAACTTCAAGTTAGTTCCACTAATCTTTGACACCCTACACCCTTTCAAATTTGATGAAATTAAAATTTCCTAGGGAGATTAATTGTGAGTAAGACTTCTTTAAAGCATTAGCTTATAAGGAATCTACATAGAATATATATAATATCAAATCCCTTAATGAAAGGATAACTAATTAGGAGGGTATTTATGGGTAATTTGTATCCCACTACCAAATGGTTTTTTAATCAAGGGATCATATAAGAATGAGAAGTGTTCATGCAAACTTGCTCAAGCATGGTCTTTCACAAACTCCCTAAATCTTAGACAAGGATGCATGATAAGTTGTTGACTTTGGAAGAGTTGGTAGTTTCCTTGTCAAATATGTCTAAGGATAGGTCATCTATATTAGACAAAAAAATTATGTGAATATTATAACACAACTTGGGAATTTGTTTAGCTAGATCTCCTTTAGAAGAAGAAACTATGAAGGAATCTTGAGGGGACCTCATAAAAAAATGGAATCATATATTTCATCCCCAATCCTAGGAAACCTAAAAATATAATTAGTTGGAGATCAATCACCCTCGACAATGATTCTAGCCAAAGACTTATCCATGTGAGGCAATCACATCCACTCCAAAAGAGTTTGTCTAGAACATATAAGCTTCACCATGGGGAAATTTATTCTAGATGATATAATCGTGATATTTGAAGTAACACATTGGGATATTAGATGCTCAAGATATGACACATTGTTCACCAAAATAGAATTTGAGGTATCCTTATAATATGATAGGGTCAACTAGCCCTTTATTTTGGAAATGAGTAAGGATTTAGTATTTAGACCCCTTTTCCTTGGCCTTGAAGTACCGTGCATATCCATCAACATATGCAAATACAATGAAGTGGGGACATTTTAATCTATTTTTCAACATCACTTGTTTATTCTTACTTTATGTAATTCTAGTTGAGAATTTGAAGTACCAAATATATCATAGGGTGGTTGAAGCTTTAATCAATTGAATTATTGTCCCTAAACAGGAAGTTGGGAGTTCAACATCCTCAAGCTCAAACCACTACTCAAGAAAACTAATATATATATATATTATTAATATAATAAAACAATAAAACAAAAAAAAACAAAACAAAACAAAAGAACTAAAACAAAATTTCAATATTGAACTTGTGCTTGCACCCATTCATGAGACATAGCAAACTAGTAGAATCCAACATCGAGAAGCCATAGTAGTCGAGGAGACTAGGGAATGCCAACGAAGGAAGATGGAGACATAGAATTAGGAAGGGCACTAGGCAAGAGAGATGATCACGAGCATGGTTACAAAGGAGAGAAAGCTCGCGGAGGGCACCGTCCGAGAGAGAGAGAGAGATCGAGGGCAGGGTTAGGAAGGAGACATAGCTCGTGGAGGGAACCAGGAGAGAGAGCTTGAGGCCAAAATAGGGTGAAGAGAATGGTGGGTTGTTGAATTTCCCAATACCTCCCTTGATTTCATGGTAATAATGCCTGACTAAAAACTAAGTAGGAATTAACTCAAATCTAATGCCTGGAAGGTTTTCTAACTATGAGGTTTATGGAAACGACTTTGATTTCTATTTAAGAAAGAAAAGAAAAGATGCAGGTCATGCCCCAAGTTCCCCATTACCTATTTCACTCTCGAAATTACAGGGTTCCAATATGAGACAATTGGCCATTGCAAATGTAGTAAAAAAACTCATGGATAAGATGGGTTTGGAACCTGCCCCACTTCTACTGCATAGATCGCCCCTACCAGTGTCTTGCTTGCAAGTTTTTGAATATATTGTTTTTTCATTTGTTGTATTAGTGAAATTTTTGAAAGTAAAGGATAAATCAAAATCACGAGTACCACCATGCAATTTAGAAGTAAACATCTTCTCTCGTTTTTCCCCGAGTGAAGTGTGATGAATGTTTAGGGGTTATTCATAAAATCATAATATGAACTGAAGAAACACTGATCATTTTTAGTTCATTCCTTTTTAAACATGTGTACAAAATAAACTAATGCCCAATTCACGGCTTACACAGAATTCACCTATAATGTGAGACACAAATTTTCCACGGAGAACAAATACTTGAATTTTTTGTCAAGACACCAAGATAACACGACACATTACTTCCATGGGAGGAGTCCATACTAGTTCATGGAATCTAAATGTATGTTAAGTCCATGATTCATGACACTTTTTAGGGACATTCCTTCCATTGTTTCCATAAGGATTAACACAGGATTATGTGCATGATTGCTAATACAGATTCTTAGGATCCATAGGTTACACAAGGAACCTATTTAAGCTAGAATCGTTTCCATTCAACCATCCTGAGCAAGGACCAAATGGTACTCTGCTAAAAAGGATATTTAAATTCATCTATTCAGATTATTTAATCCCTTGCAAGGATGTTTTACCTCAATCAGTTTAGAGGTTTCCACCATTCTTAACTTGCATGATCATTCTTGACAAATAATATGAATTTGGCAACAAGTCATTATATTTGAGAACCTACTCTTCAACATATTTCCTGCACATATATGAGAAATATATGAAATGAAATATGAGAAATCCATTACAAGATATGTGTTGTTGCATTAACATCATTGAGATCTTATCCAATTGTTATGATGACGTCGCTGGTTTGTCATGTATTGCAATGATACAAGCATGAATTGTGATTTTTTATACTAGAAAATCCTAATATCATAATATCGAGTCTCTATAGGATCCCATGTTGACTAGGTGGGTGGAATTAGGGTTTAATATATTATTTTAGTATACCCATAGCCCTGATTTCGAATAGAAGATGGGGAAGCTTGGATAGTGAATTTCGGTGGATCACCATGTTCAATAGTGTGTGGTCATACATGATATCTTATAAACTTGTTTTTGTATGGATGGTGTTGTATCAAGTCTTTCCTACAAAGTGTAGATTGGCCAAGACTGGTATAATGGATGATAAATGCCCACAATGTACGAGACTAAAGACATTTAAACACATTTGTTGGGAGCACCCATTTGCCAAGAGTTGTTGGAAGATTGTCCATGATAACTTTATCTCACTACTCCAAGGAGTCATTGATTGGCATGTTGTTTTACTTGGTGAATGTGGATCTCTTGTTTTGAGCCATTATTGCAGTATTTGGCATTGCGTTTGGGACACAATATTATATTCTCTTTTCAAAGGTTTTTTAGGGTTTGTAGAGTCCTTTAAAAAATCAACTATTAATGAGTTCTCTGACAAAGTTAGGGCTAAGATACTCAATATTACTCTATTAGGGCTCATTCCAACCTTATTGTAGCTTTGGCTATAATAAGGTAAATGAGCCTTTTTTTGTATATGTATATGTATGTTTTTGTATAATATAATAAGTATTTTTCAAAAAACAAATCAAGGTCAAATATGATGTAAAGGAACCCAATTTGTCACAAGGGTGGTTAAATGAGATAATATAGGTCAAATAGAGGTTCTTCTCTTTCACACTTACTTGAATGTTGTGCTCTCATGATAATTGTTGTCACTATCCCTTCCCTACTTAAGGAAATTTGTTAACCTTTGTTTTGTAGGAACATATATTTCTTGGGTACTAAGATCACCATGTTTACACCTCTTATGTCTTGGAAAGGTTAAGAATTTCCACAGAACATAAAAATTTGAAATCCTTATGTGACATTCCTTTTATGAAACAAGGATTTGTATTATTTTTTCTTTATTACATTGTTCTTTTCAATGTTGTATAGGTGTAATAAGTGAACTATGACATTTGCATGGTATTTTTAAAATTTAGGTCATTTTGCTTCCATTTATCTGGATAATTAGATCATACTTTTTGTCATTAGCAATGCACACATAGTAATCTATCAAGAAATTATTTCTTTTCTTAAAACCTCTTGCTCCTTCCCATAGATAGTTTTCATTGAAGTTGAAATACCTGGGTTTCATTTTCCTCTTGCATGGTTTAAAGAGTCGAGTCAAAATTCCATCAGTTTCCAGACCACTCCTTTGAGTAGCAACAACCTAAAATCAAGTGCTAATTAAAATTTATCTAATAAATTTTCTAGGGCTCTTCAAACCCATCTTAGCTTAGGTGTAGAGATTTGGAATAGGATTGTGAGAATAACTTTCCAAATATGCTAAACAAACATAAATCTTTGTCAGTTAGGGAGTGAAATCTAGTTTCTATATCACTAACTTTGGGAAGCCCTTCTAACACAAGGGTCAAACACGAGGTCACATTGGGGCCAACAGAGTAATCAACCTTGGTTTTTTGGTCTTGGTGTTGAATGTCAATTTTCCCCCCTTTGATTTGGTATAGTAGGTGGTACCATAGAGGCCATAATAGTTTATACTTCCTACCAAAGGTGACAACATAGGGAAGGTGGTGTTGTACCTAGGATTGATGTTGACTAGACTCACTCAGACTCCTTGGAGGGTTGCCCACTGCTCGGTGAGGTAACTTGCACCAGGGAATTAGTTCGTTAAATAGGTTGTCAACGTAAATTTATCACTCGCTGAAACTCATCCCCTTCAGGCATCGATCCTGCGATGTTGGATTCCATCACCAACTAGCACTTCTTTGTGAGAAGGTTTGTTTTCATGCTTGACACCTAGATTAATTAGCATGTGTTGTTTTTCCTCCTTAGTTGGCCTTATGATTGAGTTTGTGTCTAATGGAATCAATTACAGGGTAATTCCTCATTTGATCAATACAAAATATGGATACCATTAAAATAAAAGGGATTAAACTTTGTTGACTCCTCTTTCAAACAATAAAATTACATCAATTGGGCCATGTTTAAAATCCTACAAACGTTGACTTTTGAAATTTTTATTACGTTGCCTATCCATTTCTCCTTTTCACTTTTACACAACTTGATTTTACCCTAGGTTTTATATCTCTTCCTTTATGCAACCCATCCTAGTTCATCTATCTATAATTTTTTAATGACCTTCATTCTAATTTTGGGCTCAATTTTCTATGACAAATGGTGCTATTGTTTTGCCTCTTTCTCTCATCATTACAATTCCCATCTCTTCATTATCACTACCACTTTTATTGGTTCATAATATATTAATGGAATTCTCTCTATCTCGGTCATTTGGGGCTTCTTGGGGACATAGTGAGTTTTTGGAAACTTTTGTGGATTTCTTCTTAACTAGATGTGTTTTATTGATTTTTGCCTCATTTATTACTTGAATGGCTACTTTCATTAATATTTATACTTCCTTTAATTATCTTATTTAACCTCTTATCTCATTAAATTATATGTGGTAAATTATTTGTCAATTGGTCATGTCAACTTTTGTTGAGTTTCCTCCTCTATCAAATTTCCATCTTCTCCTTCAATTTTTTCTCTATCAAGTTCCCAGTATCGACAGGAAATTGATAGCTTGTTGGGCCATGTTTAAAATCCTGCAGACGTTGACTTTTGAAATGTTTATTACTTTTCCTATCCATTTCTCCTTTTCACTTTTCTACAACTTCATTTTACCCCAGGTTTTATATCTCTTCCTTTATGCAACCCATCCTAGTTCATATATCTATAAGTTTTTAATGACCTCCATTCTAGTTTTGGGCTCAATTTTCTATGACAAACGATGTTGTTTTTTTGCCTCTTTCTATCATCATCACAATTCCCATCTCTTTGTTATCACTACCACTTTTATTGGTTCTTACTATATTAGTGGACTTCTCTCTATCTTGATCATTGAATTTGAATAGATGTGCATCTGGAATGTCCTCATCTATACCATTGGTTCTTCTCTTGAGTCGACTCTCAACAAGCAGTCAAACTTGATGTGAGACTTACTTGTCTTTTCTACATTTTGAAAGTTAAATTCTTGGAAGAGTAAGAGTCATACACAAATTTGATCATGATGCACTAGCTTGTTCACAATATAAATTAGTGTAAATTGATCAATATAGATAATAAAAGAGTTTCATGACAAGTTTAATGTTAGAAATGATATAGAGAGAATGCCATTCCAAGGTCTTCTCTCTCTATCATCAAATAGTTCATTGCTACCTTATTCAAATTTTTATTTACATAATAACATGGATGGTCAATATTTCCCTCCCCGAGTTGAGGTAAGATGGCATAAACAACAATATTTGTGGCATCAACTTGCACACTATACTACATGTTCCAATCGTGAATTATTGGATTAAGAGCTTTGACTAGTTTCTTCTTCGAAAAATCAAAATATTATTGGGGATTGTTTGAAAATAAAAACTCAACATACTTTTAGTGAAGTTCATCCATAAATGGAGTGATGTCATAATAACACCTTATGAACTTTCCGCAATGTCTTTTGTTCTCTACAAGATCCGAACATGATTTTGGTTTGTTGGTGTAATCTTGATCTTGGCCATGTCATATGTCAAACCATAATTTCACCTAGCATGACCAACTATGATGTTTCTTGAAGTTGTAGATAGACACTTCTTGGATTTCAATGATACACATAAGCCCAATATCTAGGTT
>ML783610.1:527641-548236 GCA_009831015.1 Picea engelmannii | reverse complement strand
AGATTATGTGTGTAAAATAAAAAATGCCTTGTATGGTCTAAAACGGGCTCCTAGAGCATGGTACTCTAAACTAGATAAGTATCTACAACAGGCAGGGTTCAGAAAAGGAAGTGCAAACAACAACCTCTACATCAAGGGAAGTCAAAGTAATATTTTATATATTGAAGTTTATGTTGATGATATTATTTTTTATAGTGATGATGACAAGTTAAGCCAGAAATTTGCAAAAGACATGCAGAATGAATTTGAAATGTCGTTACTTGAAGAACTATCGTTCTTTCTGGGACTTCAGATACATCAAAGCAACCAAAGATTTTTTATTTCTCAAACCAAGTATATCAGAGAAATGCTAAAGAGGTTCGGAATAGAAGATTGCAAACCAGTTATCACTCCCATGCAAACTAGTGGTAAGTTGAGAAAAGATGATTTGAAGTCTACAGATCAGAGGCAATACAGGTCAATGATTGGCAACCCACTATATGTGACAACATCCAGACTATATTTAATGCAAGCAGTTGGACAGGTGGCATGATTTCAAGCAGCACCAAAGAAATCACATGTATTAGTAGTAAAGAGGATTTTCAAATATCTCAAAGGAACAAAAGAGTTTGGATTATGGTATCTAAAAGGAAAAGATCTATCACTTATTGCCTACACGGATGCAGATTGAGCAGGTTGTATTGATGACCGACAAAGAACCAGTGGAGCAGCGTTCTACTTAGGTGAGTGTTTGGTATCATGGCTAAGAAAAAAACAATCATCAGTATCTCTGTCTACAGCCGAGGCAGAGTATATTGCAACAACATGTTGTACACAGGTTCTTTGAATGAAACAAACTTTGACAGATATATAGGTTGAGTATGATGAGCCCATTCCAATATATTGTGATAATACAAGTGTCATCGGTATCTCAAAAACCCGGTGATGCACTCCAAGACGAAGCACATTCCAATTAAGTATCACTTTCTACGGGAACAGGTTGCAGAAAATAACATCAGAGTTGAGTATGTGGGCACAAAAGAACAAGTGGCATACATCTTTACAAAACCACTTCCACGAGAAGCCTTTTAATATCTTCGCCAAAGACTTGGAGTTATTTCTACTCCAAAATGAATGTTTTTTGAATGATTTTTGAATGTTTATCTTATATGTCTTAGATGTACACGAGGAAGCACCATAAGAGGATAGTTCAGTCAGGGGGAGCAACCCCGGATGGAAAGATACCTTTGACATTGATGACAAAGGGGGAGAGATTTATCAGATGCAGTGGACAGAGGCATGGTTTTAGGGGGAGAAGATTTATTACATACAGAGGAGAGAGGCATGGTTCCAAGGGGAGCATGAGTGATATGATTTTAGTATTGCATAAGAGTGTTGTCATTAATGCCAAAGGGGGAGATTGTTGGTTAAGGTTGGTTGTCATTGATGTCAACCCTTGAAGAAAGCCCCATAGCACAAAGGTTTGGGTAATGGACCCAATATTGTTTGATGTAAATATGACTCATTATTGTTTTGTCATGGTTAATAAGAAGTAAATATGGATGAAATCCAAAGTGGTCCCCTTCTGGTGAAATCCCTCATGGGAAGACGTTTAGCGGAGTAAGAGAACCCATGCTTAATTGTGAAATAATCAGATGAAGGACAGTGAATTTTTCAGGAAAACTATCCTAGATGGATATCTTTTTTCATTTCATTTCTGGTGGTATGTGAAACGTAACATAACTCCTCACGGTTAGAGAGTTATGGCCATGAGAAGTTGGAGACCCCAGGTTTGGGTAATGGACCCAAGTTTGTTTGATGAGTAACGGTATGAGTTATGATATATTTTCAGATAATACTATTCTATATGGATAGTACATGTTATGCAATTTCTGGTGGTATGTGGAACATCACATAACTCCTCTCGGTTTGAGAGTTATGGCCTTACGAAGTTGGAGGACCCTCATATGTCATCTAAAAGCCCCAAAAGGTCAAAATAGTTAAAGTGGTTTAAGAGATTTTTAAAGGATAAATAATAAAGTGAAGTGATGAGTGTATTATATTTCAAATTGAATACAAAATGAATTATTTCAATAATAATTTTAATGGAGAAATTAGAAGTGGGTTAACCCTAAAATAAGAAAAGTCGGCCAAGTGACCTAGAAGATATTTTTAAGGAAGCTACTTGGAGAGTATAAATAAGAGGCAAGGCTCTCTCATTTAACATACACTTGAGCATATTGAATATCTATAGGTTTATGAGTTAACTAAGGATATCTAAACCGGAATTTTGAGTGAAGATGAAGAAAACAAGGCCGAAATGCAAAGAAGGATAAATTCTTTTTATGGTGTTTTCTAAGGTATGTTATTTACAGGTCATCTCACCATTTTCTCTATAACTTTTTTTCTATAATGATTCAGACCATGAAATTTCTATGCCATTGAGAAAACATATCCAAGTATCTGTGGTAAAAAATTCATCTTGTGGGTCATTGTATTTTTGGAGTTACATTCCATAGAAACTAGGGTTTGTGGCTAGTCCCGAAACTAGTCAAAACAGGTGTTTCGGGTAAAAACATCATAACCTCTTCATAACAGATCCAAATTCAATGAAACCAAATGTGTTGGTTAGAGTACGGTCTTTAGTATGTTGTGTAATAGTTTCAGATCGATTCAACAAATATTTTGTGCGGGGAATTCTCTACAAGGTCGCTCTCTAGAATAATACATAATTCAACAAGGTATGTCATTTTTGCTATAACTAATTTTATGAGAGGTTCTAAGTAGTCACACTTGGAGGAATTGCATAAAATACACTAAATAACATTGTGTATCAGGTTCATATATTTATACATTACATGTTCAAAGTTATGATTACTTCAAGTTAGGGTTGTTGACTAATCCAAAACTAGGCATGTGAGACTAAAGAAAAGTTTGATGAAAACACTAGTCTCTTGTTGTTAAAGTTAATGAATGTTTGTAGGAATGTGATCATATACACTAGGTCTATTACAAAACTACAAATCAGATTTGGATGATGGCTTTTGGTTGAGATAAATGTTGAGTACATGGTTGAGACAAGTAATTGATGAGTTGGCACATGCATGAGGTGTATAGTTGATGATGTTGGTACATATTGATGAGTCATAGTTAATGATTAGTTGACACATGATTGGTACATACTTGGTACATGGTTGGATGTACTTGTTTATGGTACAGGTTGATTACAAGTTGTTTGGTACACGTTGGTGCATGGTTGATGCACTTGTTTATGGTACAGGTTGTTTGGTACAGGTTGGTGCATGGTTGATGCACTTGTTTATGGTATAGGTTGATTACATGTTGAGGTACAGGTTGATACATGGTTGATGCATGGTTCATATTTATTGGTACAGGTTTACAGTGATATATCTCACAATGACAGGTTGACAATAGTTTCATCATTCTACTTCTACTTCAGGGTGGCAGGATGGGGCAATGACAGGTGGTTGTAGCCGAAGAACATAGAGGGTTGTATTTTCCTTCTGGTTGTAGCCAGAGAATTGTGGAGTTGGAGCTTCCCTCAGGTTGTAGCCTGAGAAACTAGGGGGTCGGAGCCTCCTTCCAGTTGCAACTGGAAAACAAAGGAAGTTGGTGCTTTCAATGAATGTAATTCTTCAAGACATATAAGAAAAAACAGTCTATGGTTTTCTCTTGATTTGGGTTTCCACGTAAAACACTGGTGTACTGTGTATGTGTATAATTGTTCATTTGTTCATTACTTATTTACTCTGCATTTATTGGATGATAATGCTACATTTATATAACACTTGGATTATATGGTTAAAAATGATTAAAATTATTTATTACCGATTCACCCCCCCCTCTCAGTAATCCAACAATACTTATATAGATAACATGCATCAAATCAAATTAACACATTTAACTAAACAATACAGAGTAATCACAGGATTACTGCTAACATGCAGAAATAATGGAATTAACAGTAATTCATAATTGGACATATAGGGGCTTCCGCAGTGCAAGATATTAGATATTATTTTTGGGATTAATTGTGTAGTGTAAGTCATTAATCTATGACCCATATTCATGAGTATTAGTCGCGCTTGAGCCAGAGGCGTCTTGGGATGGGTGATCACCTGGGAAGTCCTGGTTACCGGGTGCAAGCCCCAGAAGTGATGATTGATGCTATGCGATTCATTTCGTTGGCTTCAATCCCATTTCTTCACCCCTGAGAGCATCACCCAATGCAATGAGTGCTAAGTGGACTATTCAAATCATGAGAATTATTAGTCAGTTGCGACTAACACTCATGAATATGGGTCATAGATTAATGACTTACACTACGCAGTTAATCCCAAAAATAATATCTAATATCTTGCACTGCGGAAGCCCCTATATGCTTAAATAATAAGAGACAAAGGAGCTCTAATTGGGTAGTTCATAAGGCACAATACTTGCTAAGGTTTTGCAAATGGGGTAGCAAGCTAAGTGGGCTTGATTGTGGGGAAAACTCCACAGTTAAGCGCGCTTGAGCCAGAGGCGTCTTGGGATGGGTGACCACCTGGGAAGTCCTGGTTACCGGGTGCAAGCCCCAGAAGTGATGATTGATGCTATGCGATTCATTTTGTTGGCTTCAATCCCATTTCTTCACCCCTGTGAGCATTTAATCCCGAAAATAATATCTAATTCATAATTGCATCGAAATACATGACAATATTGCAAGCATCATAGACACGCATTTTAATTGAAATTAAACACATATTGATACTTATCTTTGAAACTGTAATAACTCCACCAACTACGTGCAGAACTTCCACGAACCTCCCAACCTTATACCACACTACTCATCACGCTTAATAGTGGGTCACCCCTGAGATGGGACTAAACTCCACCCAAGGCAAGGGAATCCTAGACTAGGCTGAGATTACAGAAAAACTACACAGAGCAACCAGAAAGATTCTCTCCAGGAGCCTTCTTACGCCCACTACTCATGGACTCTCATTTCCCACATGCTTGTTCCACCCGGGAGTATACACCTTCACAAGCACAGCCCATCAATGCTTCACCTCCCTCTCTAGGTCTTAACAAAAGGCTGGATCGGGAATTCTCAGAGCTCCGTAGCTGGTGCTGGAATCACTATGGGAGAAAACCACATCCCAGCAGACTCTCTCACCTAGAGAGAGGTGCTCACAGGCCTGACAACCTGCCTCTTCTTCCACAGGCCTGAAAACCCATTTCTTCAACCAATTTTCAACTCAATTCCCATAAGTTTAGGATACAACAATAGCATCAGCTTTCGGTTAACTCATGGGTGACAACAACAACAAGAAAATTGGGTGTGGACATCCAAAAAAAAATGGCAACAGGCCACTAAGACACAACACAGTTAAGGTAACACCAGTTTCTGGATGCATGACAAGCAAGCCATGTAGAGGTTAAACACAGACTCAACGGTTCAGACATAGGGTGTATCGTCTTCTCAAGAAAACATCACAGGCTTCGGGTTTCAGAGCTGCGTGAGGATATACATGCAGAGATCAGACGCGGAAGTCACGCTATTTAGACAACAGACGCAATAATGGACAACGAACCCCCATCAAGGCTCAATTATTGGGTTAAATTGCATGTGCCTTGGCTAACACATGTCTTCCATGAAGCTGCATGCCCTCCATCAAGTATGTGTTCCCTTTTTCCCACATGTTGGAGCTGCATGCGTTGTCTCTCCTATAATTTAGGATAAAAACATGTTTGTCACACAGCTTTGGAATAATAATAAAATATTATTCTCGAGGACTTAAACCCCTAAGCTTAGCCCCTCTTTCCAACCTTTCAACCCCTTTTCCCTTACCCACCCTATGGAATTTTGGTCCCCCATCACTTTTTCTTTGTGGTCGGTTTGCAGGCAACAATGTTTAATCTTTATTAATGTTCTGCATAATTACATATACAAAAGCATGCTCCTAGCCTTTAACACTTAGGCTCTCCGGCCTAATAAACACATAATCCCACCAGCTTATCAATACTCAGTTCACCAGCCTACAAAACATGATTTACAATTCATAATATAACTGGGGCACTACCGGGGGATATTACAATTGGGATGTTTACTAGAGTTTCACCATGGCTCGGTTACTTGTCCAGGTAGGTCAAGGTATTTCCAAACACAAAATAATCCTTTGAGGATAGTTCAAGTAAGATTTGTGCACCTCAATCTATGAAACAAGAAAAAACATACAAAATGTAGTTGGGGATAATTGATTAACTAAACACTTACTCCACCAAATTACGAGAGTTCAAAATAGTGGTTGGGTATGGTGAGAGGTGTTACCCTCTACCCTATGATCTATCTTGAGTACTCTAGGTTTCAATTGGGAAACCTCCTTTGCAAGTGAAGGAAGAGGTGGCTTATTGTTTCCTCTTGTTCTTCACTAAGCCTAACATTTGTTAAGGCCTTTCCATCCCTTTCTCTTTGAAGTATCCTAGGTGATGATTGTTTTCCTTAGAGACATTCAAGTGAACTAAGATTATACAGTTGTGTGAGATAATATTGGGATGTTTACTAGAGTTTCACCATGGCTCGGTTACGTGTCCAGGTAGTTCAAGGTATTTCCAAACACAAAATAATCCTTTGAGGATAGTTCAAGTAAGAGTTGTGCACCTCAATCTATGAAACAAGAAAAAATATACAAAATGTAGTTGGGGATAATTGATTAACTAAACACTTACTCCACCAAAATACGAGAGTTCAAAATAGTGGTTGGGTATGGTGAGAGGTGTTACCCTCCACCCTATGATCTGTCTTGAGTACACTAGGTTTCAATTGGGAAACCTCCTTTGCGAGTTGATTAGCCTCCATGTTTAGTTCTTGATATATGTAGGAGATGAAGATATTGACGGACAATTGAATCTTTTCTCTTATGTTTGTCACACTCACTTGATGATGGATGATGTTTGTGTGTAATGTTACATTGAGCCACCCCACTATTATTTTGGAGTCTCCATATAGACTAGGTCCTTTACTCCATGCCATGCTATATTGATTAGGGCATTGGTTTCCATTAAGTTGGCCTTGTTTGCAACTACTCCCAAACCTAACTTGAAAGAGTACTTTTCTTGGTTTCGAAGCAGGAGACATCTCCCTACACCACTTATGCTTGAATTTCCTTGTGAGGATCTATCAAAGTAGCCATTAGGTATATTGAGGTTATGATTTAGTGCAAGATTACATTAGTGGGATTTAGTCTATGGACAACCCAACTATGAATTCTACAGGTTTTCGACCTATAGAAAATCTTGTAGATACATAGTTTTTCCTCTTGAAAATACTTTCATTCTTGGCCAATTAGATTGACCACATGGCATATGTGGCTAGAACTTGATTTGCTACTATGTTGTGGTTGATATAGCTATGGAGTACTATTAATAGTGACTCTCCTTCCCATGATCCAGGTTAGTTTTGAAAGCAAGTTGTGATTTCCAAAAATCCCATTGTCGAGTGGCAATGAAAGAAGAGGTGGATTATTGTTTCCTCTTGTTCTTCACTAATCCTAAAATTTGTTAGGGCCTTTCCATCCCTTTCTCTTTGAAGTATCCTAGGTGATGAATTCTTTCCTTAGAGACATTCAAGTGAACAATCTTGTTTTTTTTGGGGGGGTGAGGTTGGTTGGGGTTTTCCAAATCTTGGTTCACCACCATAAGTAGGTATTGGGATGAGGTGTAATATGTTAAACTAAATATCCAAGTTTGACATTGTATACTCTCATAGTTAGGTTTTCCCCCATATTAAGTTGCCATATTCCTCTCTCAATCTAATTATTTCTCGGATGAGATGGATACTAAATTCCTACCATTATGTACATTCAATGCCCTATGGCATGATGTCTGAGGAGGTGATCCATTATCGATTTCTCAATCATGGGGTGATTGCAATATGGTGCAGTTTAATCAATTGCTTGTTTCCTAGTGCATCTCTCGGTTGGTGAGGTATTTGGTATTGTGGGTCCTATCTTGCCCATCTATCCACCCCTATTTTAACCCAGGTTCCATCACCCACTTGCTAGCATAGGTGGTCAACAATGATGTGTGTTGTAATAGTGATGGCCTTCCAAAAGTTTGATCCTCCTCGATGTGTTTTGATAAGGTTTCAGATCCATTCCTCAAGGTCGATGGTGTTACGTATATATGAAGCAACACTTCTTGCCAGAGCCCTTTTTTGTTTATGAGTTTCCAAGCCCTTTTGGTAGCTAGTGTTATTCCAAAATTTTCCATATGCTTTATTCCCCATCCACCATGATCTTTTGGTCTTCAAAGCTCTCCCTAGGAAACCAAGGGAAGACTCCCATTTTTCTTGTTGCCCTTCCAAATGTAAGTGAAGAAGATCTACATAATCTTTGTTAAAACATGTTTTGGGGGGTGTGCTTAGTAAACCCATATGTGGGTCCAATGGGAAATATGATCTTTAAGTATGTCCAACAACTAGTTCTAATCTCTACTTAAGTAGTGATTTCGTTGGAGATGAAATCCTATGTAGGTCAATTTGTCATTAAACTATTTTAGTTAGAAGGATGGGAAATTGAGGACTAAGTTTAGATGAAGTTGAGGAATGAGGTTGCATTGGATATAGGATTTATCCTTGTTGATCTCCATCCCAATGGCGAGGTAAAAGAGGTTCATAATTCTAGCATAGATTTTGGTTTCAACTACATATCCATTCCCAAAGAGGAGGAGGTCATCTATAAACATGAGGTGGGTGATCTGTAGTCTATCAACTATCTTAATACCCATTAGGTGTCCTCTTGTCAGTTTGGATTTGATAAGTCTACTGAGGCCCTCGATAATCGAAGGAAATAGTGGTGGGGAGAGAAGGTAGCATCGACAAAGACCTTGTGAGGAGGCAAAGAATTGAGATGTTGAACCATTTATGAGAGCACAAAAGAGGTCGTGTCGAGGCTTTAATCAATGGAGGTGAAAGGGCACGAGAATCCTCCTTGAATAAAGATCAATTTGAGGTAGAAACAATTGGAGAGGTTGAATGATTTGGATAAGTCTATTTTTTCCATGAATGTCCTTTTGTGGCTTACCATGACAATGTGAAGCACTTCTTGGGCAGGGCAGATGATATCTTGGATGTCCCTACCATGTAGGAATCTCATTTGTTCTTTGGATATATTATCTAATAAGATGGGTTCTAAACGAGTGCGATGATGTGCGTGATGAGCTTATAGATGCAATTACATAAAGAAATGGGGTGAAAATGGTCATAGGTTGAGGGATTGTTTACCTTAGAGATGGTAGAAAGGAAAGTTGTATTGGTGACCCCAAGGGACTTAATGGGATTTAATCCCAAGACCTCCATGAACATTTGCACAAGAGCATCTACTAGTATGTATATATATATACATATATATATATATATTCCCAAAGAAAACCTCAAGATATCCCCACCCTTCCCTAGAATATTTGAATGGAGGGTGGCTCAATTGTTAGCCACAACAACCACTGGTAACCTCGAGGGACTTGACCAGATTTGAAATCATGACCTAAGGCCTCTTCAAACATGCCTTGGGCAAATAATTCAACCAATTGAGATAATCCTTGGGGATATATATATATAGATATATTCTTTTCCAAGGAAAAAACGATAACTTTGAATTGATATTACAAAACAAATTACAACTAGTATTGCATAGTGAGGCAGTGTTATTTGAAGCCAATAAACTATAGTCTAAAATAGCCATAGGAAAAACTCTATAATTGAATACATAAGCAGATGTATATCATCTAAAAACTAGGTAATATATTAAAATAACAACCTATGAAGGCCTAATAGAATGCCAAGGTGTTTTACGTCAACATTCCTTACACTCTTTTCAAAGAAAGAAAACCCAACTTCCTCTGATGATTTTAAGTTGGTTTCTCTTTGTAACTGTATCTACAAAATAATAAACATAAGTGTTGTTGCAAGATTCAAAGGTGTGTTGTTAGGGGTGATATCATTAGTGCAGTTTGGTTTCTTGGAAGGCAGACAGATCCATGAGGCCATTGGCATTGCACAAGAAGGTCTACACTTCATGAAGAGAAAAAAGAAGTTAGGAATTGTAATTACACTGGATCTATCAAAAGGCCCATGATAGAACAAATTGGTTATACTTAAGATTAATTTTGATTAATTTAGGGTTCAATCTTTTTGTGGTTAACTAGATCATTTGTTGTGTGTCTTGTATGAATTTTGCTTCATAGATTGATGGGGCAGCCTCAAAATTCTTCAAGCCAACTAGATGGTTAAGACACTGGTTGTCCTCTTTCTCCCTTATTGTTTCTTATGGTAGCCAAAGGCTCAATAGGGTTGTCATGGAGGAAAAAAGAAGGGGAATTTTGCAAGGTACTAAAATAGGTTATATTCATTTAACCCACATATCATTTGTAGATGATAATTTGTTATTTCCAAATGGAACTGAGTAGGAAGCTAGAAAGATTTAGGAGATTTTAAGTACCTTTTTATGGCCACCAAGATGGAGGTTAGTGCTCAAAAATCATTCTTTAGTTTCAATGGATTGAGAGAGTAAGTTGTCCAAAAAATAGCAACATTGTTCCCCTATAAAAACATTGTTTTTTAGGAAGGCCTAAAATATCTAGATTTTATCATAAACCTTGACAGTGATGGTAAAAAATATTGGGGCTAGCTAATTGAAAGGATTGAGGGAAGAATTCTCCATTGGTGTAACATATGGATTTCAAGGGGTGGAAGACTAACTTTGGTTAAGTTAGTATTGGAAGCAATTCCAATGTATTGGCATTCACTTGTATTCATTCTCAAGGGAGTTGAAAAAATTTAGGAAAGTATATGTCAACTTCTTATGTGGAGGCACACAAGATACTCAAGGGATTCATCTAGCCAAATGGATATATATTTCCAAGCCAAAGGATATGGGGGAATGTGATCTAAAGCATACACATATGTTTGGAAAATCACTAACCGCAAAGAATTTGTGGAACTTGTTGACTAAAGACAATCCATGGAAGAGAATAATAGAGTAGAGGTATATAGCCCTTGTATCATTTATGAACAAGATTAGAAGTCCAAGAAATAACACAAAGAACATGTCAAATCAATGGAAGGCTTTAGTCCTAGCATTTCCTATTATAGGAAATAATTTGTCATGGAAGTTTGGCAATGGGAATCAGGTTAGATTGGGAGTTGATTCAATTATGGTATGTAGGAATGTTGTTATATTACATCCAAAGGATATATGATGATTACAAGGTCAAGGTTTGTTTGTTCTAAACCAAGCAGGGGATAATAACACCACTTCTATGTGGTCTCAAGGATAGAGAACAACAGAGTCATTGGAGCTAAAAGGGGAAAGTAGAGATAGGTGGAATTTCTTAATTGCGGAATTAAGAAACGATCACATTAGAATTAAGGATGAGGCTAACTCATTGGCTTGGGAATAAGATAAGGCATCGGGGATTTATTCTGCAAGGCTTGGACACAAGGTTTTCGATTTCAGGAGATGAACAAGGAAAGACCTAGTGGTGGTAAAAAAATATGGAAAATAAAAGCCAAAAAAAATCCAAGACTTTTTTTATGTTTGGCTCTTAAAAATAGGGTTATGACATGGGATTTGTTGCAAAAAAGGGGTAAAAGTGGTCCAAGTTTATGTTATTCGCGTAGAGTAGATGAGGAAGATATTGGTCATTTAATGATTCACTGTTCATATGTTGGTCAAATATGGAAGGATGTAAAGAAGTTGATTGGGATATCTACTCTCTGGAATGGTATAGCATTTGAATAATGTTTGAAAAAGTGGTTTAGATCACATGAATTAAAAACCTTCAGAGCTCTACATTGTCTAGTTCTTTGTGGCATATGGTAGTTCTATAATGACAACCTATTTAGTGAAATTTAGAAACCAACATTTCAAGTGTACTTGCAAGTTTATGGTATATTTCAAGGTTGTAAGGTGGTGCAGAAGGATAGAGTTCCAAGACAAATTGGGGAATTATTGATTGACAAGACATATCCATGGGGTTTTTTTATGGGGCCAAACAAGGTCCTAGTGATTTTTGCAATGTTGGAGGGATGTTACTCTTATCAGACGAACACAACATTAAAATTAAAGCAAGACTGAGTACATGTATGAACAATACGAGTGAACTGTTCGACTTAAGATGCCTCTTAAAACTGGCAAGCAAGAAAGGGATTGAAACATTGCAATTGTTTGATGATCTATAAACCACCGTGGATATTCCACTGGAAAAATTCGCCACAACAGATCTAACAAAATAATGAAAATATTTACTGTTAAGGTTATTTTTCCTTTAGATCTCCATAATATTTAGTTACTTATTTTTTGTTTATGCATGAAATAGATAAAATGCGGAAAATAGAGAACAATAAAATGCAGTCACACCATCCACAAATAAACATAAGATATGCCCTATGAAACCCAATACAGGAGAAAACACAACTAGAAGGTGAGGTTGCTCTGCTCTCATTTTTCTGGTTTAGAAATGATGCAAGTATGAAGAAAGAGACACTCTCTGAGGAGTTGACTTTGACCTATGGCATGTATGGCTGCTACATAATCTCTCCTCCTTTGTTATGGTCACAGAATACCACTATCAGATGTTCTGGTAAGCTATGGAACAAGATACAATGCAAAAGAATGGAAACCCTTCTCCCCCTAGTGGCCTGGTATTTAACATAGCCCGATAGCCATCTAGGGGTAGGTTTTTGACTTCCTTAACCCTCATTTGTGATAGGGTTTTGGACCTTCTAGAATCTTCTTGAAATTACATGTGTGGCTACCCCCATATGCATGAGTAACGGGGGCTGATGTGGCATCCTCCTGTACCATGGTGGTCAACATGGTAGGTCAACTTGCGGGAGACAAAACTTTTGCATACAAGCTCCGATTGACACGATTGGAAAGGTCTCAATGTGTACAATTGCGTCATGGGGTATTGGTTGCATTAAGAAAGTTTTAACCCCCAAAAATGTCCTTCGATGCCTCAAAATGGCCCCAGAAGGCTCCGGACCCCAATTTTCCTAACTAGGACCTGCCACTAAAATGGCCCTGCAAGTTGATTCCTCCATTTTTTTTTCATTCTGAAAGGATCAAGATAGATGACAAACAATATAATGATCCACTCAGATAAACACAACATTAAAATTAAAGCAGGACTTGGTACAGGTATGAATAATACAGCTGAACTGTTTGGCTTAAGATCCCTCTTAAAACTGGCAAGCAAGAAAGGGATTGAAAGATTGCAGCTGTTTGAAGACTCCTTACTTGTCATCAATTGGATGAGAGGTACTAATCAGATACAAAATGTGACACTCAGGCCACTTGTAGATCATCTGAAAGAAATATCTAGTCTTTTTCAAAACATTTCATTCACACACGTATATCAAGAATTGAATAGGGTTGCAGAGGGGCTCTCAAAGGAAGCACAACAAATGAAGGATGGAGTCTTGCAGCTGGAAGAATCTGGAGATGGTGTCCTCACCGTCTCTTCACATGTTTTATCATAAAGCTTAATATGAAGTTGTAGTGTTTTTCTGGGGTCTTTATTCTTTTATGGTTTTTTTCCTTGGAAATCGTTTTATGTATCTCTTTTTGACAGAGCTGTAGAAAGTACATGCAGAGGACAGAATACTGTTGTCCAGTTAAAATACAGTCTTGTACAGAAAATTTGAGACACAGAAGTTTCTGGTATCTATGACACTTATATTTTTGTGTAGTTCTGAGTGCACCTTAAGAATGTAATTATCTATTCAGCTTTGAATAGAATTAACGATTTTTTTCTCTGGTTCAATAAAAAATTAAAAATTCAAATCACATAGTAAAAGAGCTAAATATCCAGGAAGGAGTCAATCCTACCACTAAACTACAGACCAGAAACAGATGATTCATTTATGCTTAAGGTGCCATCCCCGAGAGAACATGTGTCTTTTGCAGCAGCATCAACCTTCCTATTCTGTTCTCTGAAAAGATGAGAGAAGAAGATTAAAGAAGAACTGATCTCCTTAGCCCATCTGATCGCAGCCTTTAGAAGTATATTTCTGTTCTCTTAGGAGACAGAGAACCCCCCAACACATATATATTAAAGCCGACACACAGACACATATATTAAAGCCGGCCTGGTAAGATTAAAACCAGCATAGATTTATTTTAGCTTTGGATCTCTTAAACCCACTTCGAGGTTTTTGATCTACTTGACACTTAATAAATCTAGAGTTAAATCCAGAATTAAGATGGATCTATGCTAATAGATAGAATAAATGCTAATAATAATATGCTGTCTGGTTTAGGAGCGCAGCTAACTTGTCAGCCTTTATTCTAAGAATTGGAATGTGAGAGGTGAGTCTTTGTGGATACCAGTGTTATATGCTTAGACTATCTGATATATTGGCGATAACAGTTCTACCAGCATTTGCAGCATGCCTTGAAGAAAATCCAATAACTGTCAAGGGATTTATATCACAGTATCTTCATTTGTAGCATGCCTTGAAGAAACAAACAATTTTCTAGCGATCTATATCGCAGTATCTTCATTAAGGGTGTAGGAATCCTTAACTACATCTTCAACGGTAAATGCTACCTAAATAGCTAGGAAAGCACTTGAAAGGATATGCCAACCCTGCAGTAGTGTTGTATTTTACCAGTAGTGTCCTATTTGAATTTTGTACCTTCTCAAAATATATCTATGTCAATGAAATTGTTAGGCTAAACTACTGTCTCCTTCCAATGCAAATAGTAAACAACAGTCCATTCTTATATGGCTCACTGGATCTAGAGATAGGTTGTTTCTGCCAGCCTACTTCAACCTTCTGCCGGAAAAATGCAGCTTATTCCTTCCTTGGATTGTATTTGGTGAATAATATGCATACCAGTTAATTAGCATTGCATTACGTTTCATTTAAATTTTATAACAGTGCAATGAGAGCGTCCGAAAATTCCCAGGCATACTTGTTCCAAGGAAGAGAGATATGAGGTTTAGTATCTGCTGTAACATGATGATATGTTGGCAGAAGCAAAACAATGGAAGTCTTACGATGTGCATTTGTTTTGTTTTTCGTGGTTCTAGCAGCAAGTGAGTGAATTTCTCCTGTTAATGACAAGATGTAGCCTGTAAGCCATATGACAATGACCGTGAAATGTTTTTTTTGTATGGAAGTGCCATATGGCTGGAATATTGACTTGTAAACATTCATCATATAAGTAGAGGTCAATATTCTTAAAGAATTGATTGGTCTGGTGGTAGTTAATGTAACTACTGTGTTATGACCAATTAAAAGCTACTTAGTATTTTGGTGTTCCATATTAGAAACATGTATATCATTTGGTGCCATTTAATCGAACTCCATAGATTATTGAGTCAACATAACATTGATCTCATCTATTAATAACAGACAGAGCATTGAAGAACTAAAACTGAGAAGCAAAAAGATACAAAACATCTCAGTTATGCACTAAAAGACCTAAAGCAAGTAAAACTGAAGAAGAAAAAAGTGTGAAAGATCCTGTTCTTGCACTGAAACTAACCCAATAGGTTCTTTCACATTCATGAAACCTGTTGATGATTGATCCCATTGGCAAAATTTTATCTTTTTACTTCAAAATTTTCAGAAAAAAAATTGGATTACCATTACCTCCATTACAAAGATGTATACATCAGCCCAAAATTTGACTAGCAATATCAATTATTCCACGCTGTTGTGAGAATTTCTTTGCAATAAGGAAGATTCTTATTACTGGTTGTCTAATTTTAAATGTGATCTGTAAACTGCCATGGATATTCTACTGGAATAGTTAGTCACAACAAATCTACAATATTCTAAAATATTTTATTTTGTAGTTTATTAGCTTATATGTCAGATTTAATATTACTACCATAGCGCTCAAAATTATTGAAATAACTGAAACATAAATGAAAGAAGCAAGCACATGAACACACGATTCACACAAATGAACACAAGATATGACCTAGGAAACCCAATATGTTAGAAAACCTAGCTAGAAGGTGTGGCCTATGCTCAGCTCTTTTTTTCTCAGATATGAAATGTAAGTAGAAGTAAAGGGACACTCATTATGGAGTTCCCATGGACATTGTGGCATGAATGGCTGCTACAGAATCTTCTGCCTCCTCTGTTATCCTTCAATATCCCACTCCTAGATGTTCTACTCAACTATGAAACAATGACAATACCAAAAGAATGGAACCCCTTCTCTTCTTAGTGGCCTAGTATTTAACATTGCCTGATAGCCATCTAGGGTTAGGGTTAGGATTTTTTGCATGCCTCAACCCTCAATCAATGTTAGGGTTTTGAACCCTCTAGAATCTTCTTGAAATTCCACATGTGACTAGCCCCACATGTGTGAGCAATGGGGATGACGAGGTATCCACTCAATACCATGGTGATCAACAGGGTAGGTCAACTTGCGGGAGGCATAGCTTCTGCATACGAACTCTGATTGAGGTGATTTTTGCACAATTGGAAAAGTTTCCGTGTATATAAAAGTGTTGAGGGGATGAGAGCTAAACTCACGAAGTTTTCACTCGAAAAAGTGTCATTTGATGTCTCAAATTGGCTCTGGAAGTTTCCAGAACCCAAATCACCGAAGTCGAACCTATGCCTAAAATGGACCCTGCAAGCCAATTCCTCCAATTTTTCCACCCAAAAATTACCAAGATAGATGACAAATTATATAATGATTCATTCAAGAAAATAGTTAGATTTCATCCTTTTATTTTAAAAATTCTAGAAAAATAATTGTATCATTACCTTCAACCATTACAAAGATGCATATATCAACCTAATATTTGACTAGAAATATCAATTCTTGCACATTGTTGGGAGAATTTCTTCGCAATAAGGAAAAATCTTATTACTACTTGTCTAATTCTAAATGTTTCTAATTAAGCGTTTGAATTAAGGGCTTGAAATCACTTATTAGGTGTCCATGCACTCTTCATGGCTCAAGAGGCCAAGTGGTTGTGTGTTACAAGGAAAAATCCTAGTAATCCATAGAATACTCTAAATTGTCCTCTAGACAAACCATGAAAGCCCATCCGTTCACCTTTATGTGCCTTGAGGAGATCGCAAGAGGATGTCTTAAAAAATTAAGAAATTGAACTACACTTCATAGAATTCAAATGGGAGAATAGATGATCATTCTAATGTTTGGTGTAAAGATCAAACAAAACAATACTTTGAGTATTGAGATATATTTCAAAATGCACAATATTTAACTTTGAAAATCAAACATTTTAAGCATCATATTTCTGAAAAAGCATAACAAAAGGAAGAGAAAGCAAAGCAGATCCTGCCAAATTGGGAGCACTGGATGTGATAAAAAAATACTGCATAATGAAAATTTTCAGATCATGCAGAAAGCGACAGACTAATCCTATGAACATATTAAATTTTTCTCTATGAACAAAAATAAGTCACACCTTATGATAAATCCAAGAAATAGAATTGAGACACTTCCCAAGTGCAAATATCTTGGAAACCCAATATTCCGTTCTCCAAGGAGGGGGCGACATAAATGATACCAATTAATGTTGTTTCTGATAGGACTGGAACGGTAACTCTGATAAGTGCTGCACTGAGGAAATCCCTTCTGATTGAAGGTTGAACTTGCCCCACAAAGTCAATCCAAGAAGCCAAATCTCAGAACACAGCCTGATCACCCAACTCTTGTCCGGCCATCCCTTCTCTCAGACCCCTCTCAAAAAATTCCTCCAGGGTGTCCCTCCCATAACTAGGCGTTGCATTGGCATCATACTCTCCCGTCTTTGGATCCAACAATAGCATACTCTCTGCAGCATAGTACCTCCCAATCTTCCCAAACTCTGCAGCATCTTCCAAAGATGGAAAAATTTTCACCAAAAACTCCAATACTCCTATAGCAAAGTCCATTATCCCCAATGGCACCTTTAAGAATTTTGGTTCCTTACCCATAAGCCTAAAAATCATTTCTCCCTGCTCTAAAGGAGTCAAGGCCTTGCCAGGACCACCAATTGGAAGAATTTTATTTATCTTATCCTCTTCTAAAATACAGTCCACCATGAAAGAGGCCAAATCCCGTTCACTAATAGGCTTACAAGCACACAGCGTCCCATCCCCAAACATCACATAGGGCTTCCCACTTTTAGCTAACTCCACCTGACCACCTAAACTCTTAAAGAAAGCAGTGGGTCTTACAATGCTATAAGTGAGCTCACCTCTCTCGGCTTCTCTCTGCAACTCAGCTTCAAATTTCAGCTTGGCTCTCTGAAACTCTAGCAGAGGCTTCTGCACACAGATGGCAGACAACAGAACAAAATGCGATGCACCTGCTGCTTTTCCTGCAACGAGACTGTTCTTGGTGGCCTCATAATCAATTCGCCAGCTGTCTTTCACACCTCCATTCCTGCTAGCCAGACAAGATATTATCACATCAATAGCAACACCCACATCATGGATGGCTGTTTTCAGAGATGAAATATCTGTTACATCTGCAAAACAAACCTGGGCTCCTTTCAGGTCTTCAATGGTCTCGTTCTTCCCATATCTTCCATCAATTCCGCTCCTTTCCCTGGCAACTGCAATGACATTGTAGCCCCTCTTCACTAACTCCTTCACTACAAATTTGCCTATATAGCCAGTGGAACCCACTACTAAGACATTGATATCTTGGATGCTCTTTTTTCTGAATGATTGCAGAGTCTGCTGGCTACTTGAAGCAGTAGCCTTGATGCAGGACCCCATTTTTTTACCAGAAGGTCGGCTATGGATACGAACGAAGTAATCCAATTCATGCAAAAATCCATTTTTCAACAACCCAGAGAAGTGATTGATGGTATGGGAGGAGCCCAAATGGGGATTGGTGGCAAGGGCCTTCTCTGTACATCGTTTCTGATTTAAATTCCCGGGTTTCCTTATCGGGACTAGGCTTGAAGAATTCAATGAGAATGCAGAGGAATGGTATACAGTGGAAAAGCCATTTTTACAGAAAGCCATCTTTCGAAATGCAGATATAGGACTGCATAACATTTAAGTTCTTTGCTTAATTCTCTAAGTACATGGAATATATCGCGCAGAATTTCTCTTGTGTTTTCTAGCAGTTTGTGGCTCTGGGGCATCGTTCTATCCTCTCTTTTGGACCATTGGCTTTGAGACGACATCATTTCATTGCATTTATGCATGCAATGAGTGAGTTATATTGGAAGGTAGTGTCGTTCTTTATGCGTGCAATGGATTACTTGTATCCTTAATATAGTATGTACTTCTTCGTGGAACTCATAGTCGATGTTCTAATTTATTAACCATAAGTGTTTAATAAAACTTTGCCGTTTTTAGAGTGTGATATTTTTTATATTAAAATTTATTCATGTAGATTTATTTTAACGAAGAAATTTTTAAATTTTAAGGATATGTAATCGTTTAAGATATAATATTTTAATTATTTAATATAAATTTATAAGTGTAGTCTAAATGTTTTATCTTTTGGTAAAAATACTAGAAGGTGGAACTTTTGGCCAATGCTTAAATTTATATGGGTTGTAATTTGATTGAATTTTATCCCCAATTATCTGTCAACATGCCATACCTAGCTCTGATCTCAGCCACATATGCATGTTGTGGCTGGAGCACACACTTTCTCATGACTAAGGTGGCAGATGGAAAGGGTCTGTCTCACATGAGCATTAAAAGTGGTTGGTTTTGCTGAGGTGGAAATCACTTGGCATTTAATCGTCCGGGTGGTGGTATTACTACCACATTTATCACAGAGCAAGATAGCTTCACAATCGTGCCTAATGGAGGTTCCATGGCAGTTAAATCGCCCTCCCGTTCGAACATAGTTACCTGGAACAACATTTAGTGGCAAGGAAAAGGATGTTATGGTATTTTTGGGACCTAGCTTTCGTGCGCTATGCCTATGGGGAGTGGGTACAAGCCCAAAGGTCGAGCATGAGCCAACATTCATGCGGGCCTTCATTGGGATAAAAATTGTGAGGCAAAGGAAAATTCTTGGAAAACTAATTTGGTAGTTCTGCAAGTCTGCTCCAGATCCTTCGTGCAAACTTCATGGTCCCTCTAAGTGAGAAACAACATAGGTATTGGCCTAGTAATCATGGTTAGAGGTGGTCCTAGCAAAAGGGGCTATCATCGTGGGCAGAGGCTTCCAGTTCCTTGGGCCCAACAAGAAGCCATGGTTGCTACAAAGAATTACCAAGCACTCACACCTCCTGAAACCATAGCTAAATTGGAGTTGGTCAAAGCAGATGTGCGTCTAGAAAGGGCTCTTGTGAATGAGGAAGAGGTGGATGCATAATTCCCCCATTGAATTATGGATATTGGTACCTCCCACTCAAGAGAGACCAAGTATCATCGGACTGTTGATTTGTACTGGCATGTCAAAACTGTTAATATTATGGTAGTTGCGGGAGGTATTTACCTCTACATGTGAACCTGACGAGAATAGAAGACTCCGGAAAGCAAGAGAAACCCTAATGAATTGGCTAATAACCCTAGAAGCCTTGTCGGCTCAAGAAGATAATTTATATTAAGCTATTAGCCTCCAAGAGAAGAAGTCGGCCAGAATTAATAATAATATA
>ML783610.1:500178-513842 GCA_009831015.1 Picea engelmannii | reverse complement strand
TCTTATCTATTGAAATGCAAAGAACTATAATAATGGCATAAGCATTAACACTTACAACATCCATGGCAATCTGAGTTTGCATATGGATTAGCTCCTCCAGGTTTTTGTTTTCTTTCTAGTTTTGTCACTTTTTCAAAGATTGGCAGAATCCTTGCCTCACGATGTATGCTAGTTGGTTATTGCGACCATTTTATGGCTGTAGTTTTATTTATACTGTAACACGTGAAACAATTGCAATCTTTTTTATGGCTACTTATTATGGTTTCTCTGCTATGGCATAACAAGTGGTAGACTATAGGCAATGTAATGACATACACTATTGATAATTTTATTTACAAATAAAATAAAATAGAATTTTGATCTCAATAACTTAAATAACTTATTTTTTTATTTATTAATATATTGATTTATAATGTAGCAATGTATTTATGTAAATATTATATCTTTAATATTTTTATTTATGTGTAAAATTGTTATTATTATTATTATAATAGTTTAATATTGTATGCATACATCAATTTTTTTATACATAAATATATATTTATTATGTTTATATTTATATTTGAATAATTTATTATTAGTAATATTTACAAGTATTATCTTATTTATATAACAATAATAATAATAATCTTATTTTAAGGGCACTGTTATCGCGCAGTTTGTATTTTAGGTCACATGTTATAGGATAGAGGACAAACTGGCGTAACAGGAACCTTCCCCACCCAATGTCACCTCGATGGGGAGGTTCTTTCTGTTTAGGGAGGTTAGCCTAGGGGAGACGTCCCCGGTAACCTGGGGTTTGAAGAGGCAAAGGATACAAAGTCAAGTGTTAAGATTTCCCTTCTCGCAGGTTACCACCAGTATCAGATAGTCCGGCTAATCAACCAATAAAAGAAGTGTAGGCCTTGTTGAAAACACCTGCCCGGAACAAGATAATAACAAGACAATATGTATATTGTAGGCTATAACTCAAAGGGTTAGTACTTCTTTAACTATCTAATTTAATTCAATAAGCAATGAAATAGATACAAGATGAAAGTCAACGTTCTGTTATTTAGCCTATGAAAGATCATTAATTCATCAATATCTATCAAAACGACGAAGCCTACAACATATCAAATCAATAATTTGTTCAGTATAAGTTTGACGTCATCATTTAATTGCTTATTATTAGTCAAAAGCTTGATGCGTCAGCTATGACGTCAGCCTAAGTTAATAGCGTTAGGGTCAGTTAGGGTTTCAGAAATTGAAGTTTGAAAGACGGTTTTGCACATTTAAGGCTCAACGTTGGAGATATTACCAGTGCCTTAGGGTAAATGGAGTCAAAATCAAGGGCACACAATCTCGGGAGGATTAAAACTTAGAGACTGGAAGGTAGGGTTATAAGGTGTTGCAATGGCAGGACCCTAGAATCAAAACCCTAGGGGAAGGAGGCTCACTCCGGTGTTGCTTAAGCAAGGCCTCGTGCTCCTTCCTCCTTCTCTAAATACACTTGGCAAAACGGCTAGCTTCAAAGTATAATTTAAGGGAGAAGGTGTTGCAAAGGCAAGGCCTTCAAACCCTAGAAGGTGAAACCCTAGGTGTAGTTCAACTATGCCTAGGACATCTCCTCTTTTCAACCTATAACTTCGACGCTAGCTCAGAAAAAAGAATGAAAAGTGTAGCAATGGATAGGCTATATCTTCTTCTTTTAATGGCTGAAAACTATTTCTCAACATGGGGACATATAGCAATGACCTACTTGTGTGCTTGCTACCTAGGGTTTTAAAATCAGCAATTTATAAGAAAATGCAAGAATACTAACCTACAACCATTCAATCAAGAATTTTTGCAAGAAAAACACTTACATATCATGAAGAAAAGCACACGTAAACCCTAGTTGTAAACCTTCCATGAGAGAAATGCCATAAATGCCAAGAGAAATCCTCCTCCAAGAGTAGTGCCTCACTTAAAACACCAAAAATACCCAAACTAGGGCGCAAGTATTGAGATCTCACAAGAGAGTGAGTTGTGTTATCTTCAAATGAGGGAAAAACATCCTCAATATATATCAATCCATGACCTTTAAATTACAAAATAGGTCATTAAAACAGCCAACAAGGCTGACTACAAAATTTACACTGTTTTTACATTAACTGCTAGATAAATGACATAAAATGAGCAAAATGTGGGACGTCAAGCCCTTCTGAGGGAGACGTTGGCCCTTTTTGGGCATATCCAACATCCAGAAGTCAGACGTTAGCCCTTCTAGGGCTCCTCCAAGCTGCCACACGTGCCAATAACCTCATCACACTGCCACATGCTCAAGGTAACATCTAAATCTCCTAGGTGACGTCCTGTCCATCAAGAGGAAAACATTCCATCTGAAGTGGGTGATTCCCCCTAGGCCGGGCTCAGCCAAAGTGTCCTGGGTGGAATGTCCTTCTTTATTCATGTGCAAAGGCTCATCATAACATTGTCATGTCTATGCCATCCCAACAACCATCTGATAGGCTCTTCAGCCCCATGGAGGTCCGAGCTAATCATCTCCCCATGTGTACCGGTCCACTGGTACTTGTCCTTCGGGCACGGTCCTGCACATCAAAAAATTCTCCCTCCATGGGCTCATTAGTCCTTGGGATCATAGTAATGTCAATCATATCTCATCATTAAATTTATCAAATACATGCATAAAACCCCTAGCATATCATCTAATAGCTCAAAGACATTACACTGACCTACTATACAAAGCTGGAGAAAAGACAAAGTTCCCTTTTGGGCCAACATCGACAAGAAGAGGAAAGTTTCCAAAGGATATCATTCAAGCCATGTAACATGAGATGGTATGGTCTAAGGATGTCCAGACACAGTGAAGACCAGGGGTAGGTATTATCCGTGGGTGCCTTTGTAGGAGGCGAGTTGTACCTGTCATGGATGCAGTTCTTTCCAAGCCCTTTTATTGCCTTTATTATTCCTTTATTCATTACTTTTTTCTTTCTTTTTGCTTCAAAATATGACCAGAGGACACTACCTTGGCGTGGTGACTAGAGCTGATAGTGTTACCCACTAGTATTTTCACAGAAATGATGAGGCTGGCTCATGATGAGACCCCCTTTCCCTTGGCCATGCAACCAAGGGTCATTGCCCTGACATGGTGACCAGATAATGGCAACATCATACTGCTAGATACCTATGAACATAATGGGTCGGCTCATGATGAGACCTCCCATCCTCTTGGTTAGGCCTTGTTTTATTGTTTTTCTTTAGGTCCCTTTTGTTTCTTATCGAGAGGCCTTTTATTTCCTTCTCGGGAATTCTTCGGCGAGGCATCTCTAGGTTTTATTTCCTATGGCTTTTACCTTTCACCAACTGCTTTTACCTCCTGGGCCTTTAGCCCCTTCTTCCCACAGGACAAAGTGTAACCCCTCAAATAGGTCATCCTAATGCCCAGACTAGGGGAATGGGATGGATGTATGGGAGATAAGATGTAAAATGATAGTATGGTGGGAGTGGATGATGGATCTTCAAATCCCCCCTGGTGGCTAACCAAAATATATGGATACAAGCTTGCTAGGGCACCCCGTTAATCCCCCCAACAATGGTCAAGTGGGTTAGTGTAAGATCCAAGCAGTTGTCAGAAATGTGAGGAACCCGATGCATATATCTGAAAGTTATAACTATCAAACATGACACATACCATGATACCTGGACCAATTACCGCATGGAGCAAGAGTCTTCTCTGATGCAAGTCCAAGCCGATGGTGACGGATGATGTTGCTGCTGACAGGACAATTCTGGTGACGAAAAAGAAGGATGGGCCCTCCAGGGCCATGCGCAGGTCAATCCTGCTCTTGGTACTCCATGTCTAGGACCTGTGGGCCTCGAGACATGATCTCCTAGTTATCCCTAGAAAACGGGGATAACATGCACGACTAAGCTAGATATCAAATTGGTATATAAGACCCCCTTGTTTGTGGGACAAGGCACCCCCTCCACCCAACGATACAAAGGTATACATACTATATACTCGTTCTAGATTTGAACTTATGACCTCTTAAGAAGAAACACATATTCTTAACCATTTTAATTAAAATAAACAATTTATTTTAAACTTATAAAATTTATTTTTAATTAAATAATATTATATAAGAGATTTTAATCCATCAAAATCATTCAAAAATTATACATATTCTTAGCCATTTTAATTAAAATAAAAAATTTATTTTAAACTTATAAAATTTATTTTTAATTAAATAATATTTTATAAGAGATTTTAATCCATCAAAATCATTCAAAAATTATACATAACGTTATATAAATTTGAGCTAACCATCTCCTTTACTATTCTCTATTCAACATTTACTTAAACTTCTACCATATATCATGTTAAAAAAACAAAAAATTTAAATTTGAGCTAACCATCTCCTTTACTATTCTCTATTCAACATTTCCTTAAACTTCTACCATATATCATGTTAAAAAAACAAAAAATATTAATTATGTGTTATCTTTCTTAAAAACCCACAACTTTGTGCTAAACCACAATCATTTTAACCATTCACATTCTGAAAATATATGAAAGGTTTCATTATTAACATAATTGTATATATAGTACTCAATTTCGTTTTTTATACGTTTAGTTGTATTTTGTTTTCACACGGGAAAAACAGATACACTATTATTCTATTAGAATCAAGTGTATTTCCACTTTACAAAAAAGATCTGTTTGATCATGATATTTTCAAAACTTATCTTAATCTAGTTTTTGTTCAAACAAAAACTGTGCTAGTACTATATGAATTCTATTGACAATTGTCTTATAAAATTACAAAACATATTCATATTGGGTATACATTGAAAAAGTAATCTTTCTTTGTAATATTTTGGCTACTGTATATCTTCATTGTATAACTACATTAGAAAATATTGAAGTTTCATGTGTTTACGACATCCTCTTTGTAGAAATATTCATAATAAAGCCATCCCAATGTGTTGTCCACACCTTTCTTGGAGAGTTTGTCAGCTTCTGAATTGAATTCTCTGTGGATGTGCATGAATTAAATTCCTTCAAAACTAGCTTTAAGTCTTTTAATTTGCTCTTTCCAACTGAGAAGATATAACGGATTCATATTTGTGATTCCATTAATCCAATCAATAGTGACTTTGGAGTCCCTTGCTGCCATCATATTCCTTATGGATAGTTTCTGAACAAAAAAAAGTAAACCCCATAGTCCCAAGAGTTCAGCCTTCATGTTGTTTCCCTTCCCTCCTGCAAAGTATGCTTTATAAACATGATGTGCATTTATTTTTATGAATATGCCAGCTCCACAAATGTCATTAACTGCTGCTCCATCAAAAAATTCAATTGGAATCTCATCAAAAAAGACTGGATTTAGTAAATAATCCATTTTTCCCCCTTGCGTTTGCTTTTGTAATCATGGAAGTCAAGTAGTATTTTGGAGATGATTCTGTCATTCTCTCTTTTCCAATTTTCAAATAGCACTTTATTTTTGTATTTCCAAATTCTCCATCTAACCAGGAAAGGGATGTATTTCAAATCTGGATATTTTATAAACTAGCGAAATAGGTTTTTTTCTATGTTAGTCTGCCTCCATTATTCAGGGAAATTTATTGCTTTTAAGATTCCTTTCCAAATGTTTTTTGTAACTTCACAGTGGATTAATAAATGTTATGTTGTCTCATCATCTTGTAGGCATAAGGAACATACAACAAGGCCTATTCCTCCCATTTTCTTGTAATTTTCACCAGTTAAAATCCTATCTGTTAAACTTAGCCACATGAAGCATATGACTTTGCTTAGAATATTAATTTTCCAGATTGGATTATACCACCATTAGAGATCCCCAGAATGTGAAGTAAAAGCAATACCTTGATAAGTTGAATCTGTTGTAACTATTTTGGATACCCTGTTCCAAGACCACATAAGTTGGTCATTTGAAAGATTAAGGGTGATTCCATTACTTTTCAAACTTGTAGTAAAATCTTCCCATTCCAATGACAGATCTTTGGATAAGTTTAGATGGTTGGAATTTATCCAATGCCGAGAGTTGTCGGCTATATTAAGTACAACAACTTGTGTTAAGGAATAAATACCAATTTTATTGAGATTCTGAATAAGGGAATCCGAGAGCTTGTAAGTAGTGTTATCACCATTGAAGGGATCCTTTCCAAGTATGACCTGTTTGTAGTTCCCAATCTGCCAGGCTAACCACTGATTTATGAGATGTATAGAGTTCATAAAAAATTTCCATAATTTGGAGGTTGTTGGATACTTGAAGTTGCCTTTTATTATCCAAGAAATCAAGTCTACACCCTTTAAATATTTTCCTTTAAGAATTTGGCTCCAAAAACAATTTCCAGATATCCCCCTCCAACATGATTTTGTAGCTAATGACTTGGAAAACCAATAAATATTCCTTATACCCCATCCCCCTAATTCCTTGGGGGAATTAATGGATTTCCACTTGGAAAGATGAAATCTCGTAGTTTTATTTTCTCCTCTCCAAAGAAAATTTGCCATAAGCTGTTGGATTTTGTGGATGATAGTAATGGGAAGTTTTGCTAAACTAAACCAATACACTGGTATACTTTGAAGAACAACTTTTACTAACACCAATCTTCCACCTAGAGAGAGCCACTGTGAAGTCCAACAATTTATCCTTTTATCAACTTTCTTTATCATCCATTGCCAGTCCACTAATCTGTATCCATTAGGTTTTAAGCAAAAACCTAAGTATTTCATACCTTCCTCCAGGTTAATAATCGAGATGTTGAAATCTTGGGTTAAACTTTGTTTGATGTTGGACTCAACATTTTGTGCTAAAAAACCCGATTTGTGACAGTTCACCTCCATACCTGAATCTGTACAAAACATGGTCAGAATTGATTTAAAAACCAACCAATCCTTTAATTCCCCCCTTCCCGGGATTAAGACATCATCTACAAAGAGTAGATGTGACACAAAGTTGGAGGAGACAACTTTGAGTCCATGAATGTACCTTTTTCAACATCTTCCTTCAAAAGTCTACTAAGACATTCCACAACCAGTAGAAATAAAAGTGGAGAGAGGGGGCATCCTTGCCTTAAACCACAATGAATGATGAAGAATTATGTAGGGGATCCATTGATTAATACT
Organism: Picea engelmannii; assembly: GCA_009831015.1. Lineage (NCBI taxonomy): Eukaryota > Viridiplantae > Streptophyta > Pinopsida > Pinales > Pinaceae > Picea > Picea engelmannii. The sequence continues at coordinate 506,707 of ML783610.1, read as the reverse complement.
GCCATATTTAAACTGGAAACACATGCCATTATCCACTGTGTGATCTCCCAATTTAATCCAATCTTGACTAGTAACAATCAAAGAAAATTCCATCTTACCTTATTATAAGCTTGTTTCAGATCCAATTTAAGGTTAATGGTGTTAAGTTTCTTTATTTTGGTTGAATGTAAACATTCATGTGCTATGCTAATTGCGTCAAATATAAAACGGTTCTTTAGAAAGACAAACTGATCATGTGAGATACATGTTGACAACTTTGTTTTAATCCTTGTAGCTATAATCTTGGAGATGACCTTATAAACAAAATTGCACAGTGTTATTGGCCTGAAGTTGTGGAAGTTTGTTGGCTTATTGACTTTAGGGATTAGTCTGAAGAAAGTACCATTGAGTGTGCCCAGAATATACCCCGTCAATCTAGATTGTTCAATATCTGAATGGAGATCCTTCCCCAATATCTCAAAGAAGGATTGAAAAATCTCATGTGTCCAGCCATCTGGGCCAGGGATTTTGTCTTTGGGCATTTTGAAGATTGTATCTCTAACTTCCTCCATTGTGATAGCTTTCCCTATTTCTTCACAGTCAACTGAGTTACAAAAAATAGGAAGTTGATCAATTACCTTGATCTAGCTTCTAAGATCCTCATCCTCGATGGATTTGTATTGATTTTTAAAATGTTCAAAGGCAATCTTTTTTATTTCAGGCTCAATTGTATGCTTAACACCTAAATCATCTTCGATATCCCAAATAATATTCCTTGACCTGTGCATGTTGGAAAATTTATGAAAATATTTGGTGTTCTTATCTCCACTGTTTAGCCAGATGGTTCTGCTCCGAAGACACCAAGAATTTTCTTCTTTTTCCAGAATCTGCTCCTTTTTTTGCTTGAGAAATTTAAGTGTGCCCAGATCGTCCTATCCAAAGATCTGTGACGGACAACTGACAAATATTTCTTTGATCTTAGAATCAATAAGAAACAGTTATGATCGATGTTGTAATTTCTTGTCACGTTGCCAACAGATCACAGATTTTTTCAGTTGCTGCAGTTTGTTGCACAGTAAATGGATGGAGGAAGTATCTATCCAATGGACCATAGAATTCCAAGTGTTCTTTACCATTAAAATAAAATCTGGATCACTTATCCAAGTTGAATTGAATTTGAAGGGAGGAGGGGAGCGTCGTTCAAAGGAGTCCAGTTGAAAACAAATCGAATTATGATCCGAGATTGTTGAATTAATAACCCAAGTTCTGACTTTGTGTGAGTGGTTGAGTAGTGTGTATGCTATTAAGAACCAATCAAGCCTTTTTGATATTCCTTCTTTCCCTGCTCTACCATTTCTCCACGTAGGAGATAGTTTAGTGGGTTGGACATCAACCAAACCTGAAAAATGAAGTAGGTTTTTGAAAAAGTCTGAGAGTGGGTCCTCTTTGGGAGAAATTCCCCAAATCTCTCTAGTTGATAGTGTGAAATTTAAATCTCCACTAATAATAAGATTTTCTTCTTGCAAAATGCCCGACTGAAGTAGAGTGTTCCAGAAGAATTCTCTATCTTTATATGGGGTGTAACAATTCAATAAATTGACTGAGACCGTTGACTGTTTAATCCTACCTTCCAGGAGGATACCTGCACGAGTGTCAAGTGTAGAGAGCTCAACATAGTCATGGTTCCATCCACTCAACAAACCCCCCGATCGTCCACAAGGGTCCAATGCCACTGCATTCCAAGAAGGAACACATTGAAGGAAGGACTTAAGAGATTTATCTCTACAAACAAGGGTTTCTTGAAGAAAAATGAGATCAGGGTTGATGAGGGAAAAAAGAGCTTTAAGAGAGGAAATTTTTTGGGGGCCTCCAAACCCATGGACATTAAGAGACAAAATGATCATAATGTCACTTGGGTAATCGTCATGCCCGCTCTAAGGGCCAGAGTGGAGGGAGTGGATGCGTCAACAATAGTATTAAGGATATGGGGCTGAGAGTTGCCCGGAGGTAAAAAAATTAAGGTTATTAAAGGAGGCAAGACTGCATTTCGTTGGACTATGCAGAGTCCCCAGGAGTCTGGCTTTGACTTTCTTCCAGATAGTGATGTTCGAGCAGAGGTTAGAGGATGGAATTAGTGAGGATAGATTAGTGATAGGTAAAGGTTTTGGATCAAGTAAATCAAAAGGTTTAGTAGTTGAAACAACATGGTCTATGAGAGTCATCGGGGAACACGAAATAGAAGTGTCCACCATGATCGGGAGGGTCGAGAGTCGTAAAAAGGGATTTTTTCAGGCTCTAAAGAAGAGAGAGGAGTTATGGAAGGGGAAGAAATGGTAGGCAGGGAAGCCTTTAAGCCCTTAGAGGAGGGAGGATAGAAACCAGCTGGCCGCAAAGAATTAAAAAAAATCTGTCTTCTCTAAATTACCCATAAGTATTCTCCAGAAATTGCCAAAGATGTCAAGAACCCAACTTTCATTTGTATTTAATTAATTAAGTTCAGCCAAGGACAAATCTTTGAAAAAAGAGGGGTAGAATAGTTTCATCTTACCTAAAATTGATCCATCGTCGACATGGCCCAGATCTGAACCTTTGTAAGAAGCTCCCACCTTCGTTGAAATACTGGAAGTCTGAGGCCGAACCAAAGAGAGTGGACATGAACTCTTTAGATGTCTTGTTTGCCTACAAGAATGGCAATGAAAAGGCTCCTTCCAAAAATTGACCAATTGTGTAAATTGGTCATCGCCAATGGATAATTCTATCATATCTGGAAGGCCTTTGTCTATATCCAATTCAACTAGTAACCAAACAATTCTCTTGTTGTGCTTCTAAAGCATTGTTTCATCAAAAAACTTGAAATTACACACGAAATTGGCAATCATCTCAAAAACCATGATGGACCAATATTCCAGTGGGAAATCCAACAGGAGCATCCAAAAAAAATGTTTATTGAAAATCTCCAAAAGGGGATTGAAACCCAAGCGCCGTCGTTTTATCATTAGTACACCCTTCTCGAAGAGCCAAGGTGAGTCTAGAATCCGAAACAGGTCATTTTCAGAAAGAAAATGAAATGCTATCCAGTGGTTAGCAAGGAGACTAAACCCAAGACAATATCCTAGGAGGGGATTCCAAAAGGAAAGTAACCACTCATTAAGTTGGCACATATTCATTCAGGCATAATAAAACTTCCCTACCAGAGCTTTCTCAGCGAGCCCTAATACTCTCTCCAGAGTAACGTCCTGTCCTAGAATGCAACTTGGTTTAATGTCACGGGTTTTCCAACATTTCAACCTTGTGTTAGAGCGATCATAATCTTCGACGGAGTGGTTATGGCCAACTCCAAAAGATCGCGGGTGAGAGTTTAAAGGTGAAAGCGTTTGCAAAGAGGGGTCGAAGGAAGGTAAGGAGCTCTGTGTAGAAATGGAAACGACAGAAGGCAAGGAGCTCAGAGTAGGAGAAAGGATAAGGTTGACCACAGAGATGGAGGAATTAACATGTGGAAACTTTGGGGGGAGTGTGCTAGGCACATGAAGAAGGCCAGCTAGACAAGAACCAAGGAGGGGAGGAAGCATCTATCTGGAAGAAGGCAGGGAAGTAATGGCAAGAGTAAAGGAGCTAACAGTTGTAGGAAACATAGAGAATGAGGTGGAGGCATCCATTGTAGCCGAGGATCGAGGATGGAATCGATTATGGGACTGACGCTGACAGTCTAGTAAAAAGCCATATGCCTCATCATAAAGGAAGAGACCGTCCTTGGCCCACAACTCATCTTCGTCGACCCAGTATAGGTCAACATTATAGGCCATGTGGCATCAACCAGTAAACGTACAACAAAAAAAGTGGAGGTTGTCGACAGGCAAACTACCAGTCCCATCCAACCTAGAGTCTGTCAACAGTGATCACCAACGAGTTAGGCAGTGAGTCAGCAAGGACAATGATCCTAGGTGAGAAAAGGGGTCGAATTCACTAGGGAAAATGATGAAATCGGCCCGATCACTGGGGAAACCCTCTTGGTTCCGCATGGCCCACGCCCAAAAATAGTGTTGAGGAAACCCTAATCCTCTGGTCGAACTTGTTGGGTATGTGTTATATTCTTTGCATGTGTGTGTGTGGGTGCGTCAGATATGAAAACTGCATCTGACGATCCCTCTAGTAGTGCTCTTTGTGTCATGTGCATCAGGTGCTTTCCTAGGGGGGTCCGAGGGGGGCAGGTATGCACCCCAATTTTATTTTTTTTTGGCGGTTTTTGCTATTTTTAGCGGATTTTGTTATTTTTAGTTGTTTTGTAAATTAATCCCGGATTAAGGGATTAGGGTTTTGGTATCTACAAAATACCTAAAAGAATTGTATATATATTGTATGGTGAATGGTGAAATTCGATATAATGAATATAAGAAAGCTTTTCTCGGTTGAGGGTTTCCAGTATAAAATCTTTGTGTATGAGCCATTGATTAAATTTTGTTTTGCTTAAGAATCTATATGCATTGCTTTACTTCACAGTTTTAAAACTTACATGTGGTATCAGAGCTCGTTTTTTGCTTCAGAGGGATGCCTTTGTTGTTGAGGGTTTGGCTTGGTCTTGATAGATCAAGTTTATCTTGGGTCTGTGATAAACCTGGGTTTAGTGGGAGATTTTGCAGTGGAGATTCGAGTATATAAAGAGGAATGACGAGATCATCTAGAATCGAGATAGAGAAGTTCAACGGTAAAAACTTTGAGCTATGGAAGCTCAAGATGGAGGACCTTCTTGTAGAGAAAGAACAATGGATCGTTGTGGATCCTGGTACACAGCCTACTGGTACATCATCTACTAGCACACAGGCTACTGGTACACAGGCTACTGGTACACAAACTACTAGTACACAAACTACTAGTACACTAGCTATTGGTATGTCGAAGGAAGATTGGGAGTAGTTGGACAGAAGAGAAAGGAGTATTATTCGACTCTGCGTGGAAGATTCGGTTTTGTTGAATGTCTCGGGATAATCTACAACCAAGGAAATATGGGATAGGTTGGGGAATTTGTATCAATCAAAGTCCCTGGTAAACAAGTTGTTTCTTTGAAAGAAGTTGTATCATCTTAGGATGGAAGATGGAGATTCTATGGCAGAACATCTAAATGCCTTTAATACTCTGGTAAGTCAACTTGTCTCTGTTAATATTATGATTGTAGAAGAAGATAAGTGTATTACTTTGTTGTGTTCTTTTCCAGACTCTTGGGATAATCTAGTTGTAGCAATTGGTAGTACCACTCAATCTACATTGAAGTATGAGGATGTAGTTTCATCTTTGTTATCTGAAGAGATGAGGTGGAAAATCATGGATAGTCATAGCACAGATGTTTTATTTGTAAGAGGTCATACCCAAGACAAGAATCCTGGTAAACCTTCGGGGGGGAGATCTAAATCTACAGGTAGATCTAAGTCTCCAGGAAAATCTTTGAGTAAGTGATGGAAGTGTGGTAAAACAGGGAATTATAAGAAAGATTACAAGTCTAATAAGGTTGATAAGACAAAGGGATTTGATAGTACCTCTTCCACAAAGGAGAAAACCTCCACTGAAGAAGGAGGTGATGTTTACTTGGCATCTACAAGTATAGATCCAGACCGTGATGTATGGTTGATAGACTCAAGTGCGTCATACCATATGACTCCTCACAGGGACTGTTTCTCTGAATATGAAAAATATGATGGTGGTGATGTATTCTTAGGAGATGACTCGACAACAAAAATCTTGGGACATGGAAGGGTTAAGTTGCTGCTAAAATATGGAAGGATTATAACTCTCCCTAGGGTTATGCACATTCCAAAACTATCCAGGAGCCTAATATCTGTAAGCAAGATGGATGATGCAGGAGTGGATACCGTATTTGGAAAAAACACTTGTAATATGGTACGAGGAGCAATGGTGTTGATGAGGGGATTTTGGTGTGGAACTCTGTACAAGTTGTTGGGAAGAACTTATACTAATGGGTGTAATAGTTCCGTTGTCCCTAAATAGAGAAATAAAGAAGACAAGACCAATATTGTCCCTGGAAAGAAGACCATGTTGTGGCATCAAAGACTGGGACATATTGGAGAAAAGGGCCTTTGAACACTACATGGTAAAGGTATGGTTGAAGGTATGTCTAATTGCACTCTAGATTTTGATTTATGTGAACATTGCATATATGGTAAATAGAATCAAGTAAGATTCTCATTTGGTGCTACAAGAGCAAAGGGGATCTTAGAGTTGATACACAGTGATGTGTTTGGACCTGTTCCTATTCCACCCCTAGGTAAATCTGTGTATTATGTTTCATTCATAGATGATTTTTCAAGGAACACATGGATTTATTTTCTTAGAAATAAATCTAAGGTATTTGATAAATTTAAAGAGTTTAAGGCTTTAGTAGAAAATCAGACAGAGAAGAAAATAAAGGTATTGAGAACAGATAATGGTGGAGAATTCTGCGGAAATGAATTCGAAGAATTCTGTAAAAAGTTTGGTATAGTAAGGCATAAGACTACTCCATACACTCCTTAGCAGAATGGATTTGCAGAAAGGATGAACA
>ML783610.1:479600-493488 GCA_009831015.1 Picea engelmannii | reverse complement strand
GGTTCCTTGCTTGTTCGAGATGAGCTTTAAGAGTGCACAAAAATTCATTTGACACGACTATATAGTCTTTCATAGCAGGAACTTTAGAATTGATAACATACTCCTTAATGGAGGGAGGCAGATAACCATACGATTCTTCAAACGAGGACATTTTTGCTAAGGTATGATATCTACTATTGTATGACCATTCTACAAGATGTAACTAATTGATCCATTATGTTTGACAATCATTCTGCAAGATAATCATTCCATCACATTCAAAAGCCGAAAATTCAAATCAAGGGAGCAAACAAAATCAACATATGACAAAGAAATGTTGGCAATTATACATGCCTTGGTTAAGTGGAAACAATACTTGTTGGGAACAAAATTTCTTGTGAAAACAAACCACAATAGCTTGAAGTATTTTTTAACTCAGAAAAACCTTTCATCGAAGCAACAAAAATGGGTGAGAAAAATACAGGTCTTTGATTTCGATATTGTTTATAAAAAAGGAAGGGAGAATTTGGTGGCAGATGGGTTATCAAGGAAACTTGATAATGACGCTACACTATGTGCTATTTCCATCATCATTCCCGAATGGATCTCAAAAGTTCAAACTGAGTATATCAAAAATTCGAAAATGAGGAGGCTAATAGAGGAAGTTGAAAGTAATCCAACTGCAACTCCTAAATTCACTTGGGAGAATGACATATTGTGGTACAAACAACATATATTTTTACCCAACTCTTCCAAGTTCAAACTCCAAGTTTTGAAAGAAAATCATGATTCTCCGATAGCCGACCATGTGAGGTTTTTCAAAACTTACTACAGTATAGGTCAGTCCTTCTTTTGGAAAGGTATGTGATCTAACATTCAATAATATGTGGCATAATGCAACACCTATCAACGACAAAAGTTTGAAACTATTGTTCCTCTAGGTCTTATGCAAACCCTTCATGTCCCAGTCCAAAAATGGTCTGAAATATCTATGGACTTTATTACAGGTCTTCCTACCTCTGAAGGAAAAGACATTATATTTGTAATCATAGATCGACTAACCAAATATTCCCACTTTGTCGAGATTTATTCAAAAGCCAAGGCTATCCAAGTCGATGATAGCCATGTTAAAAATATTTTTAAGCTTCATGGATTCCCAAAGTTATCGTAAGCGATAGGGATCCCAAGTTTACTAGCAATTTTTGGAAGGAACTATTTCGTCGGGTGGGGACATCCTTAACCATGAGTACTTCATACCATCCCCAAACAGATGGCCAGACTGAAGTGGTTAGTAAATGTCTCGAAGGGTACCTAAGAAATGTTGTGAATGATCGTCAGACACAATGGATCAATTGGTTACATCTTTCAGAATGGTGGTACAATAATACATATCACACCTCAACAAAAATGTCCTCGTTTGAAGCACTGTATGGTTATCTGCCTCCCTCCATTAATGAGTATGTTATCAATTCTAAAGTTCTTGTTGTGAAAGACTATCTAGCCGCGTCGAATGAAGTTTTACGCACTCTTAAATCTCACCTTGAATAAGCAAGGAACCAAATGAAACAACAAGTTGACCAAAGAAGAACCAACAAAGAATTTACGATAGGTGATTGGGTGTTTGTTCGACTACAACCTTACAAGCAGAGTTCTCTTAAAAATTACAAGAAACACAAACTGACTCCTAAGTTTTATGGATCCTATCAAATTTGAAAGAGAGTTGGTCAAGTTGCTTACGCCCTTAATATTCCAAATAAAGAAAAATTGCATGACGTTTTTTTATATACTTTAAGTTTCTTTTCAACAATTTTGGCTTTCTAGTGAGCTTACTCAATATCCTTAATTTCAAGTAATTCAAGCTCATTTCAGTGATTTTCCTTCAATCATGATAAGGCTATTTGGAGTAACCAATCTTCTAATATATTAGGGACAAGGGTAGCTAGCACATGTAGATCCTGAAAAAATTCATCCATTGTACTGGACTATTGTAATCAGGCAAGTTTAGCAAAACCCCCCTTTTTCTTTTGTGTTGAGAAAATGTAGGAAGAATTTATTTTTTAATACAACCCAATCTCTTGCTAGAGATTTGGATTTTTCTCTCCACCATAGGAACCAGTCATATGCAGAGTCCTTCATATGTATAGATGCAACATTATTTTTTTCTTCATCATCAGGAATCTGGCAATACCTGAAGTATTGCTCGATTTTATTTACCCATCGTGTTGTTTCTCTTGCGTTCGATCCATCAAATTATGGAACAATAATATTCGCCTTGGGCATGCCATTATTATATGTCCCCGTGTTGGACACGTAGTGTGATTGGGGAGATACCCAATGTGAATTTGAATTATCAAACCTTCTATTCCCATTCGCTATCATTTTGAGCTCGACTCTTATGTCATGGTAATTTATGATGCACTCTGGTAGTTCTTCGTTTAATTTTCCAATTTTGGCATCCAACAAAGTATTTACTTGATTTATAAGGCCTACAAAAAAACTCCTTGAGGCCTTCACTTACCTCTAACATGGATGGAGTGTTGTCTTTGATCCTCCTCCCTTTTTCTCTAATCTCCTCATTATTGTTCATCAATAAGAAGGCCCAAGCTCTCCATTAATGAAAGAGGAAATGATGACTCACTTTGAGGGAAATGAGGACTCATTATGAAATACATATTTCATATATATATATATATATATATATGCGATATAGTGATATGGCAGAATGGGGCGAGGGATATATGCGATGTGGCGGAATGGAATGGAGCGAAGGGATATGGTTGGGGGTGAATTGGTCTAGTCGAGATGGGGCGAATGGATCTGGTCGGGGGTGAATGGGCGAATGGTATGGTGCGCGAGAATGAAGGCCGAGGAGGCGGGGTCGGTCGTGGGAGGTAAGGGCGGAGTTCAAAGCCGGGCCTGCCACATAGATCACAGGTCATGAGATTGGGGAGTGGGGAGTGCAAGGTCATGATGGAGAGAGGAGGGTTGTGCAAGAGGAAGAGCAGCAAAACCGCGAAGAAGACGGAAGTTGAGGGCGGAGTGGAATGTACAAGGGCAGATTTGCTTTGATACCAACTAAAAGCTGAAACTGTAAATATAACAAGTATATTCAAAATATAATATTTAATTTATTTTTTCAATGCTCCTTATAATTACATGAACGTGTATAAATACACTCAAGAGAGTAAAGTCTTCTCTATTAAATAATAGTAATTTTAACTTATAGTTTAAATAATTTAATAAAATTTATTACATCAACTCAATATAATGGTAAAGAAAATGTGTTTGTTCTTAAGAGGTCACAAGTTCAAATTTAGAAGGGGTAGAGTATATATACCTTCGTAAATTTATTAGTTAAATCATTGGAGAGAGCAAGGTCCCTTGTCTCACAAACAAGGGGGTCTCATACACCAATTTGATATGACTTAACCGTGACCTTAAAAATAGATTATTATTATTATAATATATTGTATAAAACTAAAATAATAATAATAATAAATTTAATATGAGTTAAATAATAATTATTCACAATTTTTTTTATATAAAAATAATATTATAAAAATGAAATTAATTCAATCATGAAAAATGAACACATAGAAACAATTTTATTTACCATAATTTTTTATTATATTTTATCAATCAAAATGTTAATGATAAAAATTGCATACCAAACATTAACCTATATAGTATAAATCCATTTTAATTTCAAAAAATTAAAAAATTAAAATATTTATATATCAATTGGTTTTATCCGATTCAATATTTAATAAATTCATAATTAACAAATATTTACATTAACAAAGGAATTACTAATAATTTAACATAGGAATTACTAATAATTCAACATATTTAATATATAATTAGAATAAATATACACCGACAATTATTAACCAATTAACATATTTAACATGCACCTTGCATATATTTTGAATGCACCTAGTTATGGTTGGTCGTGAAAGCAACTCGTTAAAAGGGGTCAATTATTTCCTATGTATCCTCATGTTCATGTATTATTTTCATACTTTATTGTGGGCTAACTTGATTAAGAGATTAGTATTTTTAATAATATTATATTTAAATTATTATCTATTTAAGGAGTCAATTATTTCCTATGTATCCTAATGTTTAGTATTATTTTCATACTTTATTGTGGGTTAATTGGATTAAAAATTAGTATTTTTAATAATATTATATTTAAATTATTATCTATATGATTGGTGTTGAAATTAATTTTCATTATATCATTGGTGTTGGAATTAATTTTTATCAATAACTTGATTAACAAATTAGTATTTTTAATAACGTTATATTTAAATTATTCTCTATATGATTGATGTTGAAATTAATTTTTATTATACAATTGGTGTTGGAATTAATTTTCATCATCTGTTTAGTTGTGTTATTTGGATTAATAAAAAAAATTGGTCCACCTCCAATGGCATTACAATGACTTGACCACATGCTCTCTCAAGTAATATATTTGATCTTATTACATTAATTTGTGTTCATATTGCAGTTGATTGTAGTGAAGTGTTTGTAATACACCTTTTTAGCTTGCATTGGGGTTCAAATTTAAGACGTCTACCTCCTACATTAGATCATCTTAGCATCTTTAGGACATTAAATCTACTCCATGTAAAGGATTATTATGGTTTCCTTTCATTTATTCTGAAGTTTTCTTGGTAGCAATTTTAAACTCTTCTTGATAGTCGCCATTTTTCATCTTGCATTGGGGTTCGAATTTAAGAGGTGTACCTTCTACATTAGATCATCTTAGCATTTTTAGGACATCAAATCTACTCCCTGCAAAGGATTATTAGGGTTTCCTTTCATTTATTCTGAAGTTTTCTTGGTAGCAATTTTAAACTCTTCTTGGTAATCGTCATTTTTCAACTTGCATTGGGGTTCAAATTTAAGAGGTGTACCTCCTACATTAGATCATCTTAGCATTTTTAGGACATTAAATCTACTCCATGTAACGGATTATTGGGGTTTCCTTTCATTTATTCTGAAGTTTTCTTGGTAGCAATTTTAAACTCTTCTTGATAGTCGTCATTTTTCAACTTGCATTGGGGTTCGAATTTAAGAGGTGTACCTCCTACATTAGATCATCTTAGCATTTTTAGGACATTAAATCATCTTAGCATTTTTAGGACATTAAATCTACTCCATGTAAATGATTATTAGGGTTTACTTTCATTTATTTTGAAGTTTTCTTGGTAGCAATTTTAAACTCTTCTTGGTAGTCGCCATGTAGAGGAAGGCATCACGTTTGTTTGTAGGGGAAGGAGTATGTAAAGTGGCATGGAAACCAATTCAGTAGCTATGTAGCAATTGAGAGACTTGGTCTTTCTGGTGATCATCCTTTGTATTCGTCCTTAGTAGATAAAAGATAAAAGATAAACCTTTAACTTGAGACTAACCAATATGCATCCACAAAACATACAACACAAACATATAGAGAAGACCCTTAAGGTAGGGTAACACCATTAAATACGCTTTACAGAAGAAATAACTCCACAAACCATGCTTGCTACAATACAATCATCAACATCCAACATATTTCAATATAATGATACTCATGTATTTATACTTTTTCATGAGTATTCCTTTGGGTCTATGCCAACTATCTCTCATTATTATATTATTCATTATAACGACCTAATGACCCATTTATTACCCACCAACTATCAAGTTGATGTATTCCATCATTATGGACACATTATATTCATTATCCATATTACCTTGTATTATCCTCCCTAGGTACATTACAAAAAATTCATGAAAGTGAAAGTTTGGGGCATAAAACTCAATTCAATCAACTTGTTTTGTGTTCTCTTTGTATGTGCTCATTTAAATTTGGCTTTAGAACAAGGTAAGAAAATCCACAAAAATGCAAGTACAAGGCATAAATCCCAACTCAATCACCATGTTTAATTTATTCCTATGTGTCTTGATTTATTGGCTATAGAACAAGGTAAGTAAATTCATGAAAATGCTAGTCTAAGGCATAAAACTTAACTCAATCACAATGTTTAGTGTTTTACTTGTCTGTGTTGATTTATTGGATCTAGAACAATAACATAAGCATATCGATGATAATGCAAGTCCAAGGCATAAAACCCAACTCAAACACCGTTAATAATGTTCTATCTATGTGTCCTATGCATATGAATCTTGAAATTTAATGGCAACATTTTTTTTGCTATTTAAATTGTGTTATGAGTCCATTTTGTAAAAAAATTGTTCTTTAAATTATGTGCCAAATATCTTGTTGAAAAAACAATTTTCTCTCTCCAAAATATGTGTTATTTCCTGTATAATATTCATGTAAGTAACCCCACTTGCAATTTCATTTTTTGATTATTTCATCTTATTAATTTAGAAGGACCATTTGTATCTATAAGTCCTCCTTGTTTTCAATAGCCTACTACAACTTCAAACTTCATTGATATTGAAAAATAGTGATGCCATTTTCTTCTTATGATTTTAAAATAGCCTTGTGCAAATTCTAGATTTCATCACTAGATTTTTGCAATTATTGAAGCCATGCCATAACCAACACTTAGAGATTATGATTCTCATGATGAAACTTGAAAAGTTCATCTTTTAAATTATCAAGGAAATTTCCACTATTTTTGTGTTCAAGCATTGAGCAGTCATACTAAAGTTATATTTAGATGTTTTGTCTCTATGATTGTAATTTTTCTTCCAAGATATGAATTACGAAGATGATTTTGTCCTTCTCTTGAGTTTTAGATTATAGGTTTTGACTTAAATCCTTTTCCTTCCTAGATATATTCAATTTTATGCTTCTAATTAAGAATGTACAATTGCTTCTCAAGTTCATTGTTTCATACCGGGCGAACTGATCAACCGTATTTCCCTAGCTGGCCTGTAGTCGGAGGGTTACCCCGATGGCCTGACTGGGAGAGTGGATCTATTGGCTTTTCCACTCGGAAAGCATGATCTGGAGACTTCGCTCCAGTCATTTTCCATGTGTGAAACAGTTAGTAAGGAGCCATACCTCTTGACATTCCGCTCCTATCACGATTTTGACTTCGAAGGCTGTGAACCTTTAAGTATGATAATGAATTTTCATTGAGCTCCTGATAATTTGCTTTTTAAACATGTTGCATTTTTATTTTTATAAAAAATTAGCACAACAGCTAAATAGTTGTTGGTGAACGCCGAAAGGCTGATAAGATGAAACGAATCTTTAAAGAATATATTAAATTTTATTATTGATTAACAAATAAACGGTTGAGCTTCATTTATCTGGTGTTAATATTTTAATTTATGTTAATCAGTTATGCGGCAATCAGTTAGCTATCAAAGTAATTTTTAAATATGATTAGGTAAATGTAAAAAAGTAAACACCTAAATGGATGTCTTTATAATAGCTAGGAAGTTAATGATTGAAATCACAACCATTTATTTTGTGTGACTACTAAGAATATTCCAGCCATATTTAATCCTGTCCATAGAAAACTTATTAAACACTAAACCCCTATTAAATCTGCCCATTGTCAATAGGTATACGCCTTTCGGCGTAATTAATAATTATTCTGTAACAACCCTAAATTGTCAAAACCTCTCTCATTACAAAACCTCTCTCATAGTCTCTGGTTGAAAGTTTAATATTTCTTTATGCAATTTTGTTATTTCATTTGAAACCTCAATTTTCCCAAATGAAAACCCTTTCCTTCTATGCAGTCAAATTAAGAGTAATTTTTTTAATTTAAAATTTGTTTTCCCATTATTTATCATTAAGACCAAGCACTTATAATTTTAGTATCATCAAAAAAATTCATAACCCTTATCTATGCAAAAAAAAAAAAAATCAAACCCTTAAGTTCTTTCTCCCAATAACCATAGAGCTATTTATTAGCATAAGAATCTTGAGGAGAAACATCACCCATTACATCATGCAATCAAACCCTTAAGTTCTTTCTCCCCATGGCCCTAGAGCTATTTATTAACATAGGAATCTTGAGGAGAAACATCACCCATTACATCATGCACTTGGTTTGGGAATGCATTTTCCATATTACAATGTACATTATGTAGCTCCTTAATAAAGTGATCATGTTATTCTGATAAAGTACATTATGTAGCTCCTCAATAAAGTGTGATCATGTTATTCTGCTAAATTACGATAATCTCTTTAAATTCTTCCACTAAATGAATAAGTTCTAATCATTTTTGCTAAAGCACAATAACCTCTTTAAATTCTTCCACTAAATGAATAAATTCTAGTCATTTATGCTAAAGCACAATAACCTCTGTAAACTTTTTCCACTAAATGAATAAGTTCTAGTCATTTATAGAACATCTTTACACGTTTAGCAAAGGAGTCTACATCCTCTTTTAAAAGTTTTAAGATGTTCTTAACTTTGAGATAAGCATTAAATGATTGTTGAAATGGATTTGAAGGAGGTGATTGTCGTAGTGATAAACACAACAAAATTGTTCCAATTTTGAAGGATCTATGCCAAAAGGTGGCTACATAGAAAAAAATAGTGAAATTGCTTAATGTTGTGGATACACTAGAAATTGGGGACTTCTAGATACATTATAAGGCGATTAACCTTTTTGTGTAATTCTCCAGTGTGAGATTTGTAAAGTTTAGTTGTTTTATCTAGCATTTTTATTAATATTTTTTATTGGCCCCTGAAATCACTTAGTAGAAAATGACTTTCTTTTTTGTTCATTATAAACAAAATTATTAGTGGGTGCAACTCGTTTTTTAATCCATTTGTATGAGACTGAAAGTTTGTAAGTAATAGTGATTTACAATAATTAGCATTAAGGTAATGTATTCTCCTTTTGTATTAATATACACAGGTGATCAATGTGATAGTTGTGAGTTTTAAATAGAGATTTGTCCACTTTTCTTTCTCATAAATATACCTTGACTTAATGACCATACCATTCAAATCTAACAATGTTGTTTACCACAACATATTTTTTGCAAAACAATAAATTGATAAATTGTTGGCTTTAAAAGATTATTGTCAATTACAATTGAAAACATTTGAAATTATGTGTAATTTTACAATCATAATTTTTGTGATTGAATTTGTGGTTAATTAAGTATTTTTGCATAGATATAATTTTGTTTTTAATATAGTGTGTTGTTTTGGTCATACATAATCTTTCATATCGTTTTTTTATCCATTTATATGAGACTGAAAATTTGTAAGTAATAGTGATTTAGAATAATTAGCATTCAAGTAATGCATTCTCCTTTTGTATCACCATGTAGATTAATATACATAGGTGATCAATACGATAGTTGTGAGTTTTAAATAGAGATTTGTCCACTTTTCTTTCCCATAAACATACCTTGATTTAATGACCATACCATTCAAATCTAACAATGTTGTTGACCATAACATATTTTTTGCAAAACAATAAATATTGGCTTTGAAAGATTTTTGTCAATTAATTACAATTGAAAACATTTGAAATTATGTGTAATTTTACAATTATAATTTTTGTGATTGAATTTGTGATTAATTAAGTATTTTTGCATAGATATAATTTTGTTTTTAATATAGTGTGTTGTTTTGCTCATACATAATCTTTCATATCGTTATTATTTCAAATTAATTTTTAATATTATTGGATAATTTAAATTTAACTTAAAAGTGTGTGATTATATTACCTTTATATGTATTTTACATTTCATAGTTATTTATAATATTATGTATTTAATTTGTATGCAATTATGGTTTAGATTTATTACTTTATCATGATTTGTAAATTGTGCTTTTGCCTGGAATTTCGAAGATAGTGTGTTATATAGATATGGAGAATGAACTCATGATACCTACATTTTGGGAAAAAATTAATCCATTTATTTAATGCATTTAATTGATTATTCATATTTGTATACATTGATAATGGATATTAATAATTATACCATTATATAAATCAATAATAAAAATATCTACTACAATAAAACCACTAAATTGTTATACTAATAATTACTTAAGTTATTTATCAGATATTCATTGGAGCACACTTCTCATGTTTTTTTGTTTATTTGACCACCTCATTGATTGATCCTTCAGCTGTTTGTACCATGTCGTTATCCAGAAGAGTGTCATATGTGAGCCAACTTCATGTTCCTATGGTGTTGATATAGGGTCTTGTACTTCTACTGCGACATATTCTACCTCCACAAAAATGTTACCTAAATGCATGGGATCCAGTGCCCCTATTTTTTACTCAAATGAAGAGATTCTAGAATCCCTTACAACTCCAAACTATCCATGGGATGATATGCACCATCAATCCTATTTCTTACCTCAATATGTGTTTATTCCTCAAAATCTCTTCGACCAATACGTTATTGAAACAAAGGATTTTCTCACCCCTAGAAAAGTTGACTGGTTTGAAAGAATCATATCCCTGAACGTGATGTGTTTGAGGAAGGTAATATGGTCAAGATTTCACCCACCATCGAGGTTGTTTCTTTTGGTAACTCGAGTTTCATAAAAAATATACTTCTTGGAGCAAGTTGTTCTTCTAAAGAGGTTGTTGCCGACAAATCCTTTTCGAAGAATTATGTGATGTCTTCTCTTGGTATTATTCAAATATGCCTAGACTTGATCTCACTTTGGATATCACATCAATACATGATTGGATATTGTTCATGAAATGTAGAAACAAAGGCTTATTCACCTTGCTAAGGCTTCAATCATCAAAGAAGAGATCGACAAGCTTCATTAGGATGGGTTCATATATCCAATTACATACACTTCATGGGTGTCCAATGTAGTCCCTATCAATAAGAAACAAGGCACCATTCATGCCTATACTAATTCCTATGATCTGAATCAAGATTGTCCCAAAGACAATTACTTAATACCATTCATTGACCATGTTTTCAATGCATGCACTATACATGAGGTCCTTTCCTTTATGGATGGATTCTCAAGATACAATCAGTTTCAAATTTGTCCTCCAAATCAATACAAGATTTCATTCACTACCCTCTAGGGGACCTTTGCTTATAGCGTTATGCCCTTTGGGTTTAAAAATGTTGGAGTCACTTATCAATGAGCCATGTAATATTATGTTCAAGACTTGGTTTGTATAACTTTAACTTATCTAGATGATCTCACCACTCATTCAAAGAAAAAATCACAACACTTCAAAGACCTCCATACGATATTCCTTCGATGTCGAAAATCCAAAATTCGCTTGAACTCTCTCAAGTATGTCTTGTGCATGCCATCTAGTTGGATACCACGATCCATAGTTTCCAAAGTGGGTATCAATATTGACCTCTTGAAAGTTTAGGCCATTTTTTAGCTTCCTTCACCTTGCACATTATGCCAATTACATAACCTTCAAGGTAAATCTAATTTCTTGTGTAGGTTTGTTCCTAAGTATGCCACTACTGTTCATGGGTTCTTATGGTTGCTATGATATGACATACCTTTTGTATGGGATGACCAAGTCTAGCAATCCTTTGAGATGTTGAATCATTCCTTTAGTTCAACACCTTTGATTAGTCCCCTTGATTTTGAAAAGGAGTTTGTCCTATGTATTTTAGCTTCTCCCTTTACAGTAGCTGGAGTCTTAGTGCATGATGGGGAGGAGGGTCACAAGCATTTCATCTATTATGTTAGTAAGAACCTCATCGGTCCTTATTTTTCCTATAACCATGAAATGAATCTAGCCTTCTCAATCATATTTCTTTTTTAGAAGTTAGGTTATAATATCTTGATGCAAAACACAAAGGTTGTGATAAATTCCATCCCTGTTTCCTATTTAAAATTTAGGTCCCATTATCTTCATGCAGAAAACAAAGGTTGTGACAAATTCCAACCCCATGTTGTTTCTCTTGAGTCAACAAGTTATCAATGGTAAGTTCTCTCATTGGATCATAATCCTTCAAGTGTTTGAATTAGAGTTCAATACTCCAAAGAGTAAGAAGGTCTTGGCCCTTACTGAGTTCATTTCTGATCTCCCAACTGGTGTGTTCGATCCTCCTTTGAACAATGATCTTCATGATGAACATTTGTTATATATTTCCACTAAAGACATTGGTATGGTGACATTATGGTATATTTTCATATACAAAATTTTGGTCCTCACCTCGCCCTTTATGATTGATGATGTATTCATTATCAAGCCCCTCGATACCTACTCATTATAGACAACCTTTATCGACGAGTGGTTGATACCTTTTTACAATGTTGAATAACTAGTGATGAGGCTGAGAAAGTCTTAAATCTCTGCCATAGTGTTGCTTGTGGTGGTTGTGTCTTTGGGATGGGTACCACCCAAAAATATATCTGTGTTGATCACCTATATCCTACCCTATTTACCAATTGTATCCAAGTATTTAAGAGTTTCACCAACTGTAAGTTGTATGCCCCCAAGGTAAGAAATCCATACACTCTATTACACCTTGCTATCACCACTGGTTCATTCTGCAAATGGTCCATTGATTTTATGAAGTGTAAACCTACTTCCATTGGTGGGCAAAAATAATTCCATAAAGCTTGGCTAAAATCAATACTTTTTGGCTAAAATCAAGAGGAGTTCCACAATACTAAAACCAATCTTTTTTGTTGTTTTGTTGAATTTAAAAAAGCTTTTGACATGATTCCTAGGAAAAATATTTGGAATAGGTTCGAAGAGATAAAAGTGTCTCTCAAGTTGAGGGATGTTGCAATAAGGATGTATGAGAAATCTATTGCTAAGTTTAAAAACATTGAGGGCTAGTCAAAAGAGATTAACTACAATATCAGAGTCAAACAAGGTTGTCCCTTGTCCCCTACCCTTTTTGGCATATACATTGACAAGTTAGAAGAATGCTTGGAAAAAAAAGGTTGTGTCAACCCTAATCTGATTGGTATAGTCATCAATATTCTTATTTATGCCGATGATATCGTTCTTCTGGCAAGGAGTCCCCATGATATTGAAAACCAACTAAGAATCCTCAAGGATTTTTGCTCCAATATGGGTATGATTGTTAATATTGATAAGACTAAGGTCATGATTATTAAATCCAATAAGATCCCTTATGATACCTTTGTATATGACAACAACAACTTGGAGGAAGTGACTTCATACAAATATCTTGGAATTGATATTCACCACAAGCTCAATTGGAAATATAGCATTGAGAAAAGGATTATTGGGGGATGGAAAGCTTATTGTGGGCTTGAAATCAGAGATCCTTCTCTCATGAAAATGGCTCTCAGTGAAAAAATATCCTGGAGGCTGGTAACTGGGAACTCACATTGGTGGAAGTATGTTCTTCTCTCAATATATTTCAACAGAGCCAGGATTTGATGTATGGACTATCCTCTATTGAACATTAAAGGATCACCAATATGGAAGATATTAAAAGTGGCTACCCCATTAATTCAATCTCATATCTCATGGTTACTAGGGAATGAGGCTTGCATAAGCATGTGGACAAACAACATTATGGGGAATCCACCCCTAGGAGAAGTTGAATATTTGCAATCCCTCAAGGAATGGAGTATTATAAATGGAATTATCAAGTTAGCAGATATCTCCACATGGGAAGATAATGGAAAATGGGCAGGTTGGAATCAAATTTCTCCCCCATAGCATATAGTCCCTCTTATTCCCAAACTCTCTGGTCTTATAGCAGGTTGTACCCCTCTTGAATCCCACCTAAATGATGAACAATTTTGGGGGGCCTCCCCTTACATGATCAAAAGTGGATTCCAACAACTTTTAGCAGATATCCCAAGTCCCCCTAGATCCAATAATTGGGACCTCATATGGCATGGTGACTCTCTCCCCAAGATAAACTCTTTTTGTTGGATTATGGTTTACGACAAGCTTCTTACAACATAAAATGTACAAAAAAAAGGTATTTCAAGGCCCTCCATATGTGTTCTTTTCAAGG
>ML783610.1:379261-415855 GCA_009831015.1 Picea engelmannii | reverse complement strand
CAAGGGGGGGTTATTCATGTGTATTAATCCCAACTCACTTTGTAAATTATTATTTAGTATGAACCCTTTATTTTCCTTTTGAGTGTATCAAATCCCCAATCATTGAATACATGTAAGAGAGTGTTGTGAAGAGTCACCTCACATAGTTATTGAGAGCATGGTGCTAAGTATAATCAACATTGGGGAATGTGAGAGTCCATATCCATGGGTGAAAGGGAAATTTGAATGGGTATTGTAGGAATTTTTTACATTTAGTTTTTGGGGACATCAAGAGTGTGTTGAGTGTTAAAGCTAAAAGACAGTCATAGTGGGGTTTGTGGGAAACTTGTTGGAGTTGTAATTGAATGAGGAAGTAGGTTGTTAGGCACATAGAAGATATTTTGATTTAAGAAATCACCACAAAGAAAATGAGTTGCATCTAAGAGTTTCATATTGCAGTTTTAAGTCCCTAGAGTCCCAAAAAGGATAGATTCCTACCCAACCTATGTTGGAGCCCTAGAGGGAAGTGGAAAGGCCTGAGGGACTGCATGGAAAAGAGGGTCATCCCATTCTTTGAGTTGTGCAGGTTGAGGGGAAGAGAGTTGGTGGATTGGGATTGTTGTAGGAGATTTAGCTTGTTGTGGGTTATATTGGGTTGTGAGTGGATAATATAGACATGGTTTCTTATGGATTCCTAACCCCAACTCAAGGGTGATTTGCTGCTAAGAATTGGAGTAGAAAATCTATGGTTGGGTGGAACGTTCATCCTCTATAGTCGGTTGCACATTTTCTTACCGGGATAAGTGTTTTTATCTCTACTCAATATTTGTATTCATGGGTTTTAGTTGTTATGTGTTTAGTCTAATTTTTTAGTGAATTAATTATTGTTGTGCATGTTAATAAATTGCATTCATGATTTTAAATAATTATGTAGATGCATGGACATTTTTAGCATGTTGCGTGCATTTTAATTTATTGGGTATCAGAAAAAATTTGTTGGGTTTAGTAGTGGGGACACTACAGAGTGGTATGAAAGCTCTAGTTGCAACACCAAGCCTACCTGGATCTACTACAGTAGGGAAGAAATTCAGTCTATGTATAGAGTTGAGATAAAATATGGTTTTTCGTAGCATGAGGAATGGGGTTGAGGCCCCAAGTTTTTTATTACATACATACATACATATGTGTGTGTTTGATGGTTGTCTATAGGGGTCTATTTTGCCTCTAAATGGTTGAATTAGCTTAGACAGTCGATTTGGGTGTCTTCTGATGATCACGATGGTCGCGAGATTGAAATGAAAAAAATCAATTAAGTGTAGAAAGGTTATTTTTGGTTGATGCAATGTGTATCAGTGAATAAAACACAACTAGTCCTGAAATGTTGGCGAAGAAAACACTCCTGGCACCGAAACGTCGACGAATAAAACACATCTAGATTCAAAACATCAACAAGGGTAAAAGATAATAAATCACTTATAAAGGAAGGGAAGAAAGAATAAAAGAAGAAAAAGAGATAAGAGAAGAAGAGAAGAAGAGAAGAGGAGGAAAGAGAAGGAGAAAATAGACAAATTTACAACTGTCTGGAGCCCAAAACGTTTTTTGGCCATAACATGAGCATTTCAACTTGTAGGCAGGTGAAATTTAAAGGGTATGTCTACAATGACAAAGGATACAAATGTGCTAGTGAGGACCTTTGTCCATTTCCTCTTCTATTTTCAAGAAAACACAAAATAGTGGTTTTTAAAGCTCTGGGTCTTGCTATGTAACCGAGGACAAGATAAAGGTGAAATTTTTATAGGGAGTTCAAAAAGCATGCATGAAGATACCTAGTTGGGATTTTGGCAAAATTCAAAAGGTTTTAGAGTGGATATGCCCCCAAAAAGGTAAAATCCACTATTCTCGGGCACTTTTTGCGGATTTTTGAAATCTTTAGAGGAGAAAAAGAGGGCCAGATCACCAATCCAAAAAAAATGATTTAGTCAACATTTTGTGTACTCATCAATCCGAACATATTTTTCCTAAGGAAGTTTTTCTTAGTTTTTATCCATTTGGGAGATAGCCATTTTCAACTAAAAAATTCCAAATCTGGAGGAGATGCAAAAGAACAAAGTTGTCGAATCTAGATTGATGCAAAAGTTGGATGGAGAATTAGATCATCAATCTAAGAGGTGTTTATGTTGGAATATTTAGAAATAGTGAGAGGGGGGAGTGAATCAGTATTGGACATATTTTAACCACTTTTTCTCTTTTAAGATTTAACTAATCATTTAATCATAAGCAATGCAAAGAATCAATATAGATCAACATAAAAATGTAGTACACAAATATTTTATGTGGAAACCCAATGAGGGAGAAAACCGCATAAATTTTATCTTATAATAATCAAGAGTTACATTCTTTAAAAACTTCTACCTGTGAGGGACACCAATCCCCATAGGAAGCACCCACTTACAACTTTTCAAGCACCAATTTGACAAGCACCAACCCGTTGATACCAATCCTCATTGTAAGCACCAACTTACAGTATGAAGACACCAATCTTCCAGGCACCAACATGTTAATCTGTTGAAGACAACCATCCTCATTGTAAGCATCAACTTACAGTATGCAAGCACCAACTTTTTAGGCACCAACCTGTTAAGAAAGACGAGGACACCAATCCTCTGTCTTTCACTACCCTTCCACCTCGAAATAAATATGCTTCCAATTAAACTACCTTGTACCACCCAACCACCCAGAAATATTCCTATTTCATTCTCACTGCTACTCGTCTAACCTTCAGTTCCATGAACTTTAGAATCTTCGTTACATATTTTCAATCATGCACACCCAAACTCTTTGAGAGCATAGATATTTATACAAAAATATTTACCCAATGATTTGTCAACATATCCAAAGAATACAAGTTTGGTTCTAGATATCCATAAAACTAGGCTGCAACAACTTGTCCAAAACCCTTATTTTCCATGCTTGATTTGTTTAAATAATGATCTCGACATACAGCTACAATCGAATATGTTCCTAGATTCAATCTTGTTCGTAGATTTAATTTATTGTCCATGAAAATTCATAACACACCCTCAACGCTCAACTACCATCCAATATATCCTTGATCTTATTTCGACCATTGATATTCTTAGTATATCGGGACCATATGTAACCATAATGTACAACCAACATCCGATTTGGACCTCCATTTAATCTCGATCGTCGATCTATCCTTTACCAAAAATTAGACAATTTATTAAATACTTGTCGTGAGTTCATGGGTCTAAGCCACATCTCTTCATACCTCCGCGATGTTCAAATTTCACTCCCAAGTTCCATTGCACTCATTTTACACCCACACTTAGACACATTTCCAAACAATTTCACTATGGATCTTTTGGATTCTTTGATCTGTGACACGTGGTAATCTTCTGAGTCATCAGAACAAATCTTAGACTAGCCATAACCGTTGATTTGTTATCGTGATACTTATCGAATTCTTCCATTTTTCATCATGGGTTTGAAACACCTTTTCTTATACCTCAAATTCTCTACTGTGTTCACATATGTCCAACCGATTCTCCATACTTAGCAATTTTTTGAGCTTTCAACACATTCGTTCAACTCTCCATACTTAGTCTATTTCTCTTCTCCTTGTCGCAGGTTCACGGGTCTGTGGGTTCATCCTCAATTCATTTCTTCTCTACATCTTCATCTGACCAATTCGCATACTTAGTTATTTTCCAAGATCACAGCCAGTCCACAAGTCTCCCATACTCAGTCAATTTTTTACCTTCTTACTGTGGGTTCACAGGGTCACGAGACAATTGCATTTATTTGCACATACTTCTGATTCTCCATCGTGCTTACCATCTCTGAAAAGTCTTTATACTTACTCATTCTTGATATATTTTGTTGATGTTGTGGATGAGGTGGTTTTCATGTGGACATATTCTTTTGTACTGGATGACATGGCATTGATATGTGTCCTAACATGTAACACTGCACACAGTATCATTGATGTGGACTTCCTCTGATGTGACATTCCCTTGGTTGGACACATGGTGCTAATGAGTTTGTTATCATGGAACTGATGTGGCTGAGTTGTCCCACCAAGCATTGAAATCCAATCTTTTTATCTTAATCATTGATCTCTCGAGATGAACAATCGAGATTTAACTTGATCTTGATCCTTTGTTTTCCTGACAAAAACTAACATCTTGTGCATAGTTCCATATCCCTTCTATTCAAACTATGTAAAAGAGATTTTGCAATATAAACCCTTCGAACATGATTTCCCCAAAGAATGTGGGATATATATATTTTTCCTTTTCTACGATCTTTTGTATAACGTGATTGTTCTACAAAAAATCTTCCATAGCATTGTCTTCTAGAATGACATCACTCTTCTCCAGAGCTCTTTTCCTCCCTGCACCTATGTACAAAATAAGCAGTGAATGGTGACCATACTCTTTTCACAGTCTACACTACCAGTTTCGTATAATCTTCTCTGTCAGATATCTATTTTTTTATTTCTCATCTAGAGACTTGTCCATAATATTCGTGTACAGAGGCCCATCAACACATGGAGACATACACCAGACAATCTCCTTTTGACATCAATGACAACACATTTCAACGATCTCCCCCTTTGACATTGATGGAAACACTTGGTTATCTCTATGCTCCTCTACTTCCTACAACTCTCCCCCTTTGACATCAATGGAAAAGGGATATTCCCCCCTTGACAAAGTATTATGTATTCTTTGTTTATGTAGTCAAACAAATTTCATTGTTTCTCCCCCTGAGCATGTGACCTTATCACATATAGTAATGCCTCTTGGGTGTATTTTCATGAGATCTTAGTGATTAGATGGCATAGACACCACCACTATTTTCTGTCTGAGATACTTGAAAGCTTCTCTAGGAAGAGGTTTAGTAAATTTATCGGCAATCTATTCTTTTGTAGTCACATAATCCAATTTAACAACTTGGTTGACAACCTGTTCTCTTAGAAAATGGTGCTTGATAGGTATGTGTTTTGTTTTTTAATGCATGACATGTTAAATTGAGATACTTATTTCACTAGTATTACCACATAATATGGGAATTGGTTGCATATATTCAACCTAAATATATTGCAATGTATGCTTCGTCCAAAGGACTTGTACACAACAGGAGGTTGTTGTAATATATTACTCTTCTACAATAGATAGAGATATTAATTATTGCTTTTTACTCAACCTGAACACCAAGCAATTTCCGAAGAAGAACGTACATCCACTTGTGCTTTTTCGGTCATCTATACAGCCTTCCAAATCAACATCAGTGTATTCTATTAATGTAAATTATTCACCTTTTGTATACCATAATCCGTATACCAAAGTATCCTTCAAATATCTGAAAATTATTTTAATTGTTTGTACATGAGTTTCCTTTGGTGTAGAATGAAACCTTGCAAAAACTCCAACTTCCTACATGACATCTAGTCTTGATCCGGTCACATATAACAAGCTTCCAATCATAGATTTGTACAATTTTTGGTCTGCTTCTTGTTGAGCACTCAACACACCCTAAAAAACACATGCCAAATCCTACTTTTTGGGTACCACTTGATCTTTTTCACTGTCTGATTCATCTGCGTTGTGAAAAATGTTGCCTTTGATTATCATTTTGATTCTCATTAAATCCTTAAAGGTTTTCTTGAACATGTGAAAATCACTGTAACTTAAAATACTAACATTTAATCAAAGAATCGACAGCCATAACTTTTCCTTAACGTGCTCAAATATTCATCATTGAGAAGAATTAAATATGAAAGAGAATCACTCGAGAGAACAAGGGTCATCGAGCGTCGATCCTCATCGGTGTTGACAAATAGGAAGTCTTCTTTCGTGACAAGAATCACACAAGGATATCGTTGATGACCGATCCCTTCAGCATCGACAAAAGGGTAAGAGAGTAAGTGTTAACAAAGAAATAAGGTTTTGCCAATAGTTGATCCCCAATACCTGTCGACATCGGTGAGTTTTAGAAAATCTAGCCTGTAGAGAACATGATAAGTTGATCCCCGATCGCCGACCCATGATGCCTTTCAGCATCGAAAATCCTAGGTTTATCTTAACACATGCATCTTGTTGAAACCCCTGACTCTAATTGAGATACATGATCAAACCACCTTTCCTCATCCACCATCTGTTGTTTCCAGAGTGGTTAAACATACAATCTAGTTTTCCCCTAAGTCGTTATTGGTTTCCGAGGCTCAAGTCCCACCGCGAGTTAGTTTTTCCATGTCAGCATCGTACAACAAAATCGATCGGCGTCGGATGTTCTTATCAAGAGAATACCAACGAAAACTTTCACCACGCATCGTCGATTCCCGATCTGTCCACTAAGAAAGCGACGCGATGGGACATTTTAGCAGTAAGATACGATGTATACAAAGCATTTAAAGAACTAATTTATTCAAAATCTCGCATTAGTTATTAATTCGTGCATGGATCAAATCAGTCATTTGAAATTGTTGATAGAGCACGCTGCCCTCCATGCCTTCGTCGCCAACACAGGATGATTTGAATTGCAAGGATTCAATGACAGATATTGTTTGGTTTCCACTCATAACCCGATTTAATTGGTTGATACAACATGACAGTTTATTTCCATGTTTAAATTCTTTCGAGTAGTAAATGAACAGAGTCATCATGCAAAAGGAAGTCCCGAGCATCCAGAAGAGCGAGACGAGCAATTCAGAAGAAGTTTCCAAGGTTCAGTGAGTATTAAACAACAGTTTTAGCAAGCATTAGAGGTATGTACTAGTCTATGTATTTTGTATCCTTTGCTCATTCATTTTTTATCCGGTGTTACGTTGCCTACATGCCCTAAAATGTTAATTTTGATGGCAAGAAAAATGCCTCCAAGAAAACCAACCACCAGGAAATCTCCGAGAGCACCGAAGCTAAAGGATCCAAATGGAGGAGAAGGCTCTTCCCCAGTAGTCACAAGACAATTGGAATTTACTCCAAAGTCGGTGCCCGTCATCAAGACATCCACCAAGTAGGTTTTCATTTAGCCTCCGACCTTTGGAGACATAGAGGCTAGCAAAGAGAATAAGGCAGTACTCTCGCATTGGGGAGAACTTTTCTAGAATATCAAGTGGGAAGAATTCCCTAAATATACCCCGTACAATGACCCCGACATGAGGAAACTCGACGATGAAGTTTTCCCAAATATCTAAAGGGCATACCTGCACATGGTAGCAAGCAGAAATCCAGTATTTCCCTGCATCGAAATCCTGAAGTGGCTTATCGACCACACTGACACACAAAGATGTTTGATTAATGACAACAATGGTGAGTGTGTCGTGGATTTCTTCCCAGTGGAGGTGCAGAATTACGACAATCTCAGAGACCCAAAGGAGCGGTTGAACACTGATTTTGTTGCAAGCTTCTATGAGAAACATGACACCAGTCAGGTGATGGCTTCATGGTGGAGAGAGGATAAAAATTTCACCAATCATACCTCCGACTAGTACCTGATGACCAACTTAAGCGAGTCATATATCTATCTAATGGCCCTCATCTGTCAGTTGTATGGGGAGAAAGATTGTTCCAGGTTTTCAGAGGCATGGATGCCTCTATCTTGAATGGTATCCATTTCTAGGAGAGGTTTTAACTGGGGTGCCATCATTTCCAAGCAGTCGAGCATTTCAATTAAACAGGCTAAGACGCCAAACGAAGGAGAGACTCCATCCTTCCACGTGGATTCTTATTTATTGGGCGTCATATGTGCCAGAAATGCCTTTGCCAGAATGAATTTGATCTAGCACACATCAAAAACCCCGGTCCATGTGTATTTTAGCATCTTATGGGAGAACAGGTATAACAAATGTTATTCTCTCATCTGTGATCAATTTATCGTGCGCATTCATTTTATGCTTTTAATGAAAGAGTGTCCAAGACTGTGATTCGTGTCCAAAGGGATGATATCAAGGGTTGGTCACTGGTATCTGGATGAGCGTGATACCTACATCAGGGTTTTCGGAGCCACTGGAGCACCACACCTACTACCGATGTACATACATGATCGATTAGTAGAGGGGGAAATATGCTACCAGACCATCCTGCAAGGTTACAATGCTACTCTGGTAAAAGATAAGAAGCAGGCATTCATACCTTATGGATTCCATATAGGTTTATACATGGTAAAAGACACCGCTCAAGCCAAGTAGGAAGGGTTACGCCAGTTAGAGTTATGATTCTGGACTGGACGTTTTTGCAAGCACGACCCAAATGGTCTAGTCCCGAAACACGCATCACAACTATCGTCTTGCTGGCCATACGCCCATGACAGGTTTGAAGATGATATTTTCATAGAAAAAGCGCAGGATTGGGACGAAGTTGTGGCAAGGATGGACGATCCTAGGATGACCAGATTCAAAGCCATGATAAGACATCTTCTCCTACTTCTGACATCCAAACCCAGGAAGTCCCGCGTAAATAAAAGGAAACTGAAAGTGTCCCAGACACTAAGTTGTCTGATGCGCCAGCCACCCAAGCAGATAGTCCTAGATATGAGCCAAAGTCGGGAAGGCCAAAAGAAAGAACCCTACAGCAGGAAGTTGACATTTCAACAGCCGATGAACACGTAAGTATCGAGTTTATCCTTGACACCTCTATTTCTATCGGTACTCAGACGCTCGATGAGCGAAAAATAGAATCTCGTCCCTCGGAGCATAATGAGGAAGCTCTATAACCTGATCTTGATCTAGTGTACACCATCGGAAGTCTAGGGAATAAAATCACATGGGGAGATCAACATATTCCCGAACCTGTGGACAAAGTAGTCGATATACATGCCATAGATTATGACAGGAGAAGGAAGGCCATCGCCCAGTGAACCACCAAGAAAAGGAGGATCACTTTGAATTACTCCATCCTTATCACCACAAAGGAAGATTTGATAAACACACAAAATTCCAGAACATATGAACTTATCGGTGTAGGGAGAGCGATCTCAAACGCCACCCTAGACAAAGAAAGAAGATATGAAAATGAGTTGGCCACCGCCATGAAAGAACTAGAACATTTGCACCATCTGACCAAGTATTATCAGGACACCATGTAGGCTACAGTCTACTTAAGGTGCGAGTTCCAGGAGGCATATAGAAAATTCACAGACGAGCGACACTTATTCACCACAAGAATCGTTGAACTACAGGAGGACACCCTTATGGAACTCGCAACGTCCAAGGATATGGAGCGGTGGTACGAAAAGGCACAGCAAACTGTGGAAAGAGTTGACTACATTGGTGCGGTCCAATAGGGCTGAGATAAAGAAGAACACGGCATTCGGTTGTTGAACGAAAGTAGTCTTGATCACATAAAGAAGTCAGCCGAGTATTGGGAAAAAATGTCTCGGGAACCACACCAAGAAATTCAAGAGAAATTAGTGAAGTGAGAGAAACACTGGAAAAATATTTATCGGGTGATGAAAGATATCAGACTCCCCAAGTTCGACACACCTGATGAATTTGTCAACTTGCGCGACATAGTCGAATCGCAAACCAAGAAAGATTCTTTGTGGGCTGAAAGACTAGAAAAGGTGACCGACACAGCACCAGGGTAGGTGCAACAATTTATGGAACACCCGATCAGAGCTCAGGCTATGCTACAACAGTTAAGTACCAGTATGGTGAAGTATCAGGCGCATGCAGTAGAAACTAGAGAAATTTACGTAGCCCTGATGGAACAACACAAGTTCCCATATGCTAACACCTGGGAGGAGTTTTTCATCAGTTGGTTGGAGTATGAGAAGATTCACCCTTTCAAAGTGATATCCTAAGATGACTATTAGAAAATTGTTAGGATAGAACACCACGTGGCGAGTTTTGTTTTGCCTAACTGCACTTTAGTCGTTATTTTTAGCTAATTTTATGTTATAAATAAGAACATTGACTGATTGGTTAGAGGTTGTTGCAAGAAACTCTCTTTTTGATCTAGGTGGATATCAGTGGCCACCCGCCTTTTCCAACTGTCTCAAAACAACTTTCTGGCAATTTTGGCAATTTACTATTTTTAGCAGGTTTTAACTTCCGGGGCCATTTTGAGGGCCTAAATGAAGGTTTTTTTAGATCTAGGTTCTCAATGATATCCAAAGGAAAATTGAGCCCCCAAAATTAATCTCCTTGACGATACCTTTCCAACGAGCTATCATACGCCTAAAACGGAGATCGTATGCAAAAGTTACAGCCCCGGGAAGTTGATGTACTAACTTACCCAAACGATGCCCACATGACTTTTGGCGCTTCATCTCCTAGGGTTAGGTTTTTGGATGTATATGACTTTTGGCATTCCCGTTTATTGTAAAAGGGCCTTCAGAGCCTCATTGTAATCATCTTCTTGCGAATGCGAGTAGCCATCACATCTCTTCTCAGAGATAAGCTGCCACCATTCTAGCGAGTCTTTCACTCTGTATTTTTACAGTCTCTGTACATTTCTTTCATTAATAGAAATTGTGTATTACTATATATCTGTGTTTATGGTTGCATCTTCGATACATTTATGTTATATTATTGAATATCTGCGATATCTCTGTGCATTTCTTTATTATATCTCCGATCTCATTTCGTGCCGAAAATGGATCACTTTTCTAGTTTGTTAAGAATTGTTTTTAAACTGCCTTTAATTGAGAATTCCTTCTGGACCGGGGACAAGTTATATTTTCATCAGATGCGTGTATGATTGGATGTGGAGAAGAACTATTTCCTATATTGTCTCATGAATTTACGCTGTAACAAGTAAGAGCTATTAAATTTATTGATAAGTTATCTGATGCAATGTTTTTTACAGTTCTTTTCTTTAATGATGAAGATGAATCATTGTGTAATTATGTGATAGATGATTAGAGTTAAATGAATTATTTTACTTGCCATTATTTATCACATATTTGTTTTATTTCTGATAATTAGTATCTCGGACAGTGATTGAATTCTCACATGGTTAGCGTATTAGTACTAGGCATGTGGTATAAAATTGTCGTCTGCATGCTTGCGTAGCGGGTTATCCCAAGCTCAGCCTCTTCTCCAGTAGTTAAAATATTTTCTCGTTTTGTTGTCAAGTTGGTTTATACCAGCTTCCATCTTATATCAGTCCCACCTAAGATAAAATACAAAAAGAGAAAGTCTGAACTGAAGGAGATGCCTTCGCAAGAAAACTATAAGCCCATCAATTAATTGGCCAGATCACAAGATCTGGAGAACCATTCCACTATTAAATGTTGCAGAGTCTAATTGGGACTCGATGGTGGGTTTGGTTCATGAAGTTGAACTAAATGGATTTAGGACCCATCAACATAATTGGCGCTAGAAGGAGGGCCTAAGAATGAATGGTTGAACACATATTTCACATAATATTTCAGACAGACTATAGATTCAAAACAACCCACATGCATGGCTAGTCATTCCCAAGACAGCCCACATGCATGGCTAGTCATTCCCAAGACAACCCACACACACTGAGTACTTTTGAAATGAGTAACTCACCCCAGCTCGAGGAAGAACACTTGTTCCCAAACATTCCTTATGCTCTCCCTCACGAGGAATTAAATCGATTCAGAAGAATCACAAGAGCATACACCCGACAACTTGGTGTGTTGTCTTTATCTCCAATACTTCCTCGAAGACAAAAAATAAGTAGACAAGTGGTCAATACTCCCAACAAGGTTTTCATGAACACAATAGAAGACCTAATAGACTTCTCAATCACCAAAATCAAACATCCTCTTAGTCTGATCCCCGAAATGCCAGCCGGTGACGTCTCAAAACCAAACAATTTTTCAGAAGAAGAGGATTTTGACTCTGGATCTAAAGATATGGAAGACAACATCGATCATGAGGAAGAAGGGTGAAACCCACCTCAGAAAAATTAAACTTGGTTGGCTAGAGACGCTCTAGCCATCCCAGGGCGAGTCCATAACCTTTCTCGACATCCAGAAAAGTTACTTCCTAATTTTGGCCCTAAAACCTCAGGATTACCTGAATATCATATCAAGAAATTCATACTGGCTATCAGGCTAATGAATGTCCAACATGAAGACGTAGTATGCAGGATTTTTTCCTATACTTTCAGAACTTCGCCTCCACATGGTATTTCAACTTACCTGTAGGATCCATAACTAGTTGGACCAAGTTTCAGAAAGATTTTTTAGATAAATTTGTCGAAGAAACTACTACAGCAGCTTTGATGGTTGAATTGTTCGCCGCCACCATGAGTTTAAAGGATAAGGTTAAAGACTTCAATCAAATATTCACAACTATCTTGAACAAATTCCAACCTGAAGCTAAACCAACTCAGGAATTTCAAATCGAAGTATATGCTAATTCCCTCCCAGCTTCTATTTCCATGTTTGTGAAGAGAGTTGCCAAACAAACCCTGGTTGAGAATTTTGAAGAAGCCAAGACGATAGAGTTCCAAATGAAGGTATTTAAGGAAGGTTAGGTCTCGTTAGTTAAAAAACAAGTCCAACATCCTCCCAGGAGAGGACTCCTTTTGACTAGACCACCAGGGGAACAAGCAGAACAAGCTCTCGAAAAGGGTAATGGAGACATAGAAGACCTACAACGCATGGTTAATAAATTATCAAACGAGATCATAGACATGAAGAGAAACTCAAGGGAATGAAACCAAGGCCAAAGGCCCTATAATCCTTTCTTTAAAAGAAACCCATCGTTAGCAATTGAACCTCCCCCATCTAACCTAAATATCAATTTAGGAAATGTAGCATCTGATTCTTTCTGTACTTATCACCAAGAAAATAACTCTGAAAGGGACTACCCTCAATGGGTACATGCCATGAATTTAATGTCCAATCGGTTCCTAGACGAAGTCTCCCTGGCCGAACAACCAATCAGTTTGGTTATGAATGGTGTTGATCAAGAAGAGATTGATCCACCAGAAGATACAACCATGTTGATATGGGATCCTAACCTAATCATGCCTTTTGATGACTTATTTGAGTGTCAAGAAACCTCCGCAGAGGTATCGATTCTGCAAATGTGTAGTAAGGGTCCACCTGCCTCAAAAGATCTTATTACTACCCGAACGTCGGGCGAAAGGTCAATTCTCGATCATCTGAAAACATTTTTTTCTCCCCGTAATAACCCTATCATCATCGAGTCTTTGGGTGGGCTCCAAAGAATAGAGAAACCAAGGAAAAAACCACTAATGGAGGGTCAGACTATAATCCTTAAATATATAAAACCAGAAAAGATAATGGACTCCAAGGCTTTAGGAAAAGGCCATACCCGAGAATCACCCAAACTGGATTACAACGTAGTTGAATATTTGAAGAAGTTAAAGGATAATATATCAGTTATGGACATATGTAGGATCCCTTAGCAAAAGGACTTCCTGCTACTAAATTTGAGATCAGTAGAAAACCCTACGACAAGCGATGATCAACAAAGGAATATAAATCCCATAGACCTAGGGAATAAACCAATTGTGAACACTTGTTCTGAATATAAGAAGGGAAGACCTTTTGTCCCACCTTTCCTTTTAACATTTGAAGTCTTCAATAGGAACCTCCATAACTGTTTGGTTGATTCATGAGCATCCTCTAACGTTATGCCACTATCTATCTGTAAAAAACTAAACGTAGTCCCTCTCAAGAGTGATAAACATGTAATACAACTAGATAGAACCCATGTGAAGGTCATGGGAGAACTTAAAGATGTAATGATCAGAATATCCATGCATCCTAAGTTTGTGCAAGTAATTTACATCATTATAGTAGACATCCCATAAGCTTATGGATTATTGTTAAGTCGATACTGGTCTGAGAAATTAAACAGATATTTTAGTAAAGATTGGGCACACCTTTGGCTACCATTAAAGGGGCACAAGAATATGATCATAATTGATAGGGAGAGATATCTGAAACATATGGTCACTGACCTAGAAACCCTAAATGAACCCTCATCGACAGATTTCCCTATACTAGGCAATTATTCTTTTGATTCCTACTTTGGAAAATTCTTCCCTCTTTCATCAGATGTCCTTCTCACTCAGAACTCTGAGATGATTTTTCAGGAGGAGTTGCCCACGGTGGCGGAAGAAACCCTCTTATATCAACAACCTGCATTAGAAATAACATAACTAGTAGGAGGAAAAGAGAAAAGTAATAAGGCTTTGACCCTATACTTTGATGGATCTAAATCACAGTAAGGATCAGGGGCAGAGTGCATCCTCATTGATCCAAAAGGTAAACATCATTTCATGTCCTGTAGAATAGAATTCGAATGCACAAATAACACCCCCGAGTATGAATCTCTAGTCCAAGGGTTAAATAAAGCCATAGACTTAAACGTCAAAGAATTGAGGGTTTTCGAAGATTATGAAATTATCATTAGACAAGTAAGGAATAATATACATTGCAATTCCCTGCACCTAAAGGATTATCAACAAGAAGTGCATAGGTTGATAGGGAATTTTGAAGATTTCAATATCACCGCGATCCCCGGAGAAAAGAATATCCTTGTTGATTCCCTGGCCACAACTGCTTCAATGTTGTCACCTCTAGAAGATTATGAAGCCTCCTGATTCACTGTGGAGTTACTCTAGAAACCATCGGTGCCAAACAACATTTCTGATTGGAAGGTCTTTGAAGGGGATGAGCAGATCATAAACTTTCTGAATAACCCAAATAATTTTAAAGACTTAGTTATTGACGACAAAGAATTCCAGGAACAATCAATGGAAATTGATCCTTGGACAGGTCAACCAACAGACAAATCGAAGTCTCACACAATCCTAAAGGGGATAGCTAACTTAGAAAATCTTTTTGACCTGAAAGAACAGTTTAAGGGGCCCGAAAATGTGAAGACCGGTAGTTTATGTCCCATGCATGAAACTATAAATCTCGGAACCCCAGAAAACCCAAAAAATATAAACCTCGGTAAGACTATATCTAAGGAGGAAAGGAAGGCTTATCTCAAATTGTTTAGACAATATCAAGATGTATTTGCATGGTCCTACAAAGATCTGAAAACTTATGATACCCGTATCATTCAACACACTATCCCGTTAAAACCTGAAGTAAAACCCTTCCAATAGAAGCTCTAAAAGTATCACCCATCCCTGGAACCTCTCATGTGTCAGGAGTTGAAGAAACTTCTAGATGCCAAAATCATTTTCCAGGTTAGGCATTCCGCGTGGGTAGCAAACTTGGTTCCCGTCAGGAAACATTCTATAGAAATCCGCTTGTGTGTAGATTTTAGGAACCTCAATAGAGCTTTAGAAAAGGAAAACTACCCAGTCCCACCGATGGAGCAACTCTTGCAGACTGTGTCCGACTCTGAGATTTTCTCTCTACTGGACGGTTTCTCAAGTTTCAACTAGTTTCTGGTTTCAGAGGAAGACCATTTAAAAACCACCTTCTGAACCAAGTGGGGAACTTTCGCTTACAAACGCATGCCCTTTGGATTAATCAACGTAGGGGAAACCTTCCAAAGGGCCATGGACATATCATTTCGGGGACTAATCAACAAGTGTGTGGTAGTGTACCTTGATAACGTAACTATGTATTCAAAGAACAGAGAGGAGCACATCCAACACCTAACCCATATTTTTGAAAGGTGTAGAAAATGCGGTATATCTTTAAACCCTATGAAAACCATCTTTAGTGTGGAAGAAGGAAAGTTGTTATGTCACATTATATCTCAAGCAAGCATTCGCATAGACCCGAAAAGGATTAAGGCCATAGCTCAACTCTCGTTGCCTCACAACAAGAAAGTTATGCAATCATTCTTCGGAAAAATGAATTTCGTGAGGAAATTCACCCTCGATTTCACGGAAACTGTCAAACCCTTACAAAAGATGATTCGTAAAGACATCGAATTTAGGTGGGATGATGAATGAAAGAAATCCTTCAGCGATATTAAGACCACTATATCCCAATCCCCCGTGTTGCGGAGTCCCTATTTCAACAAGGATTTTTTCCTCTACACTTTCGCCTCCGATCAATCGTTAGTTGTAGTTTTGACTCAGAAGTATGATGACAACAACGAGGCCCTGGTGTCGTTCATGAGCACTAACTTCCAAGGAGCTGAACTGAATTACCCTACTATAGATAAACATGCTTGTGCGGTTTATAAGGGAGTAAAACATTTCAGATCGTACATCCTCAAGAATCACACCAAAGTAAACGTGCCTCACCCCGCAATCCAATCTCTATTTACTCAATAAGAGATGGGGGAAAGAAGAGGAAAATGGATGGTAGTAGTTCAGGAATTTGATCTAGACATAAAACTTGTCAAACTAGTTAAAGGATAAGGGCTATGCAAACTAGCAGCTAAATCTCAAGACCAAGTAAATGAGGACCCCGTATAGGATAATGAAATGACACTATGGTGTGGTGAAGCTTCATACCTTTCCCCAGGGGAAGAGTCTTGGTATGAGAAATTGACTTATCTCCTACATCATGAAACTTGCCTAGAATACCTAAATACTAGGTAAGGAAAGATCTTAGGTTAAATTCCGCGCAATATCGCCTCATAAATTTGAAACTCTTTTGGGTTAATTATGATGGGGTACTTTTAAGATGACTCGAACGTATAGACACAAACAAAGTTCTGAAGGAACTCCATGATGACCCTCCCGGTGGACATTTTGCAGAAGACACTACCGCTCATAAGATACTGAGAGTTGGCTATTATTGGCCCACTTTGTTCAAATATTACCACGCATACGCTAGAAACTATAAAATTTGTCAATTGAGCATTGGGAGAGAGAGGATAACAACAATACCACTCCAACCGATGACCATTTCTAGGCCTTTTGAGCAATTGGGATTAGATATCATCAGAGAGATTACACTAATATCTTTGAAACAACACAAGTACATTTTTACTGTCACTAATTATTTCATGAAGTGGGTAGAAGCCATTCCTCTAACTCACGTAAACGAGAAGGTAGTGATCCAATTCATAGAACAACAATTAATCAAGAGATTTGGTGTCCCTTTTGTTCTTGTTTTCGACAACGCAACTTACTTTTCTTCCACCTTATTAACAAATCTTGCACTAGACAAAGGAATCATAATTAGATACTCGAAAAATTATTATCCACAGGGAAACAGAGTGGCAGAATCAACTAATAAGAACCTAGTGAGGATATTGAAGAAAACAATTGCAAACAAACAAAGGAATTGGCATAATCTACTCCATAATTCTCTATGGGCAGATAGAGTTACACCTAAGGAAGCTATAGGGAATTCCCCATACTTTCTAGTGTACGGACATGAATCCATTCTCCCAAATGGACTATATCTCCCATCCCTTCAACTCGCTCAGGAGTCCAAGGAACATCCCTCATCAACCTTACAACAAAGAATTAACACCCTACTCATGTTAGAATAAGAAAGGGAGAAATCTAAATCAAAATTCATAGCCCACCAGTAGATAGTTAAAAGATGGTTTGGCAAGCATAAGGTTAAAGAGAAGAATTTTGAAGTGGGAGACTTAGTCCTAAATTGGGACAGAGAAAACGAGCCTAACGACAAACATTCTAAGTTTTAGAATCTATGGCTCGGACCTTTTCAGGTGGCTGAGAAGATTGGGGAAGGCACTTGTCGGCTAGAGAATATGAGGGGGGAACTTGATACTCTCCCAGTAAACGACCAAGCCCTAAAGCAATATTTCCATTAAAAAAAAATGCTTTTGTCTTCATGATTTTGTTTCAGTTATGTTGATTTCAAAATGTTTTTTTTGTTTTCTTTTGGTTTTATTTTAGAACTTTTGAAAGTTGTGTTTAGCGAGACAATGGTTGAACTCAAATCATGTGACATAGTGAACTTTGTTCCTAACTCATCGCTCACATACAACACAAGAAGCAATGAAAAACATGTAGTTGTTTCGAGGGTCTCTCTATCTAACCTGCACAGATGAACAAATTTAGAGAAATGTTAGAAGGACCTTCTCAATGGCTTGGTGAGACCTTAAGGGAAAGTCGGTAAGTTGGAAAAGGACTACATGCACCTAAAATACAGAGCTAGTAAGTTTCACCTTAACCATCTCATCTTGCAAAATAACAGACGTCATCCTCTCACACTCGCTCAAGGCATTCTACCAAAATAAAATTGACTTTATCAAATGAGTGGACAGTAGGAGAAGGCATACAGATATCTTTGCCAGGGCTATGGATGCTCGCTGGCAGTGAAGCAACACCATAACAAAAGAGTAAGGGTAACTAAAGGCTCCAGTGAATACTTTACTAGACTTTTGTAAAAGAGGGCATGAGTCAGGGTTACAGGAAACAAAGGTGGAATAAAGGTTAAAATCTCCACAAGCAGACCCAAAAGCATCAACCAGAGAACTTCAAATGCAAGGGGAAACTAAGCTTTGATTTAAAACCAGTAAGTTCTCCACCAGCTTTTGTATCATCTCAGCACGAATGAGGAACAAATATTCTTCTTTCACCCAGTAAGTCGTCATTTGTTGAGCACTCAACACACCCTAAAAATCCTATGCCAAATCCTACTTTTTGGGTACCACTTGATCTTTTGCATTGTATGATTCGTCTTCGTTGTGAAAAATGTTGCCTTTTATTATCATTTTGATTCTCATTAAGTCCTTAAAGGTTTTCTTGAACATATGAAAATCACTGTAACTTAACAGACTAACATTTAATCAAAGAATTGACAGCCAGAACTTTTCCCTGACGCGCTCAAAGATTCAACATCGGGAATAATTAAAGATGAAAGAGAATCATTTGAGAGAACCAAGGCTGCCAAGCATCAATCCTCATCGACGTCAACAAATAGGAAGTTTTCTTTTGCGACAAGAATCGCACAAGTATATCATCGATGACCAATCCCTTCGACATTGGCAAAAGGCTAAGAGAGTAAGCGTTAACGAAGAAATAAGGTTTCGTCGATAGTCGATCCCCAATACCTATCGGCATCAGCAAGTTTTAGAAAAGATAGCCTATGGATAATGTGATAAGTTGATCCCTGATCACCAACCCTCGATGCCTTTCGGCATCAACAATCCCAAGTTTATCTTAACACATGCATCTTGTTGAAACCCCTGACTCCAATTGAGATACACGATCAAACCACCTGTCCTCATCTACCATCCATCGTTTCCAGAGTGGTTAAACATATGATCTGGTTTTCCCCTGAGTTGTTATTGGTTCCCGAGGCTCAAGTCGTACCCCGAGTTAGTTTTCCCACGTCAGCATCGTACGACGAAATTGATCGGGGCCATAAGTTCTTATCAAGAGAATACCAACGAAAAATTTCACCATGCATTGCCAATCCCCAATATGTCCACTAAGAAAGCAACATGATGGGATGTTTTAGCACTAAGATACGATGGATACGAAGAATTTAAAGAACTAATTAATTCAAAATCTCACATTAGTTATTAATTTCTGTGTGGATCAAATCAGTTGTTTGAAATTGTTGATGGAGCAAACTACCCTTCGTGCCTCCGCCGCCAACCCAGGATGATTTGAATTGTAGGGATTCAGTGATAGATCTCATTCGATTTACACTCATAACCCGAGTTAATTGGTTGATACGACACTATAGTTTCTTTCCCCATTTAAATTCTTTTGAGTAGTGCATGAACAGGGTCATCGTGCAAAAGGAAGTCTCGAGCATTCAGAAGAGAGAGATGACCAATTCAGAATAATTTTCCAAGGTTCAGTGAATATTAAACAATAGGTTTAGCAAGCGTTACAGGTATGTACTAGTCTGTGGATTTTTTATGCTTTCCTCATTCATTTTTTATCCGGTGTTACACTATCTGCATGCCCTAAAATGTTAATTTTGATGGGAGGAAAAATGCCTCCAAGGAAACCAACCACCAAGAAATATTCGAGAGCGTTGAAGCTAAAGGAACCAGATGCAGGAGAAGGATCTTCCCCAGCGGTCGCAAGACAATTGGAATTTACTCCAAATTCGGTGCCCGTCATCAAGACATCCACCAAGGAGGCTTTCATTTAGACTCTGGCCTTTGGGGACACCGAGGCTAGCATAGGGACTAAGGCAGTACTCTCACACTGGGGAGAACATTTCCAGAAGATCAAGTGGGAATAATTCCCTAAATATGCCTCGCACAACGACCCCGACATGAGGAAACTCGATGATGAAGTTTTCCCGAATATTCGAAGGGTGTACCTACACATGGTAGGGAGTAAAAATCCATTATTTCCATGCATCAAACTCCTGAAGTGGCTTATCGACCACACTGACACACAAATATTTTTTTATTAATGAAGAAAATGGTGAGTGAGTCAGGATTTTCCTCCTGGTGGAGGTGCATAATTACTACAAGCTCAGAGACCCGGAGGAGCAACTGAACACTAATTTTGTTGTAATATTCTATGAGAAACATGACACCAACTGGGTGATGGCTTCATGGTGGAGAGAGGATACAAAGTTCACCAATCAGACCTCCAGCTGGTACCCAACGGCCAACTTAAGAGAGTCGTATATCTATATAATGGCCTTCATATACTGGTTGTATGGGGAGAAATATTGTTCTAGGTTTTTAGAGGCATGGATGCCTCTAGCTTACACAGTAGCTATTTTTGGGAGAGGTTTTAACTGGGGTGCCATCATTTCCAAGCAGTTGAACATTTGCATTCAACAGGCTCAGTTTTGGAGTTACTTCACACACACCTAGGATTTCTTTTTCCTAAGGTTTTTATTTGTTTATTAGTCATAATTAGTCATTATCCAGTCTCCTATATTTTAGGAGAGAATATTCCACTTGGAGAATATTCTCTTTCAGTTCACACTTTAGTTTGACTAGTTGAGTTGAGTTTAAATGTTGCAATGGGATCATCACCATACAACATTGGGATCATCACCATGCTAATTCGACCTTGCCTTGGTATCATCACCAAAGTCGCGCATTAGCCTTGATTCCTTGAGTTAACTCCTCACTCCTTTCTGTTCAGTTAGTTAACTGAAGACTAGTTGACTAGTTAACTCAACTAGGTGGTAGTTCACTCCCATAACTGCCTGAGAGACAAGAATAGGTGGAAGTTCACTCCCGTAACTGCTAGTGTGTGTCTAGATCACTCTATACCACCACTATGGTGACTTGGTTCACCTCAAGTCAAACTCATTGATTTATACAGAGTATATCATGTGTAAATTATTCATTATTCATAACGGTTAATGAGAATTCTTTCCATTCTTTCTCTCCTTCATCTTCTTTTTCCAATTCTCTCTGTAAATGTGTGTATCATTGTTTAGCTAGATCTATTATGTGTAGTTCAACACATTTACATGGTATCATAGCCGATGGAGTACTAAGAAAAATCTACACCAAAACAATTTGCAAGTACAAAAGATCGAAGACAACGAAAAGATGGAATTCCAGAAAGAAAGAATTCTTACACCTTACAACTATTTTGCATGGAAGGAGAAAATACCCATACATATCTGATCTAGAGGGTTGTATAGGTTAACCATGAATACAGATACAGAGCCAACATCAGCCATAGAAAAATCCAAGTACTTAAATCGCATGGATGAGGCACTCTGAACAATTTGCAGTCTTATTTCTCCCGATCTCCTTTTTCATATATCTTCCTATAAGACTCCCAATGAAACCTGGACCATCTTGGAAGGGATCTTTGTCAAATAGGATGAGACAAGGGGGCACATGATGGAGGTGGAGATGCTCACATTGGATCCAAAAAGCTTCGATAATATCCAAGATTTCTTTACAAAATTCAAGGATTTACTGTCGCAACTCAAAGCTTGCAGGGTTGATAAATTGAAGGAGGAGAAACAAATGGTTATCACCATTCTCTCCAAGCTTGGTCCTAAATTCTCAGTATTCATATACACATTCCATACTGTCATATTCGCCTCGAGATCCACCTGGAAGATGCCTTCTCTTGAGGACTTTATCGAATCCTTGACACAAAAGCAAACCAAGCTCATCAACATGGGCGCAATCAAAGGCCCAAGGGTACATGCACTCACTGTGCATGATGGAAGCCACAAATATCAGAAATATAAAGATAAATATAAGAGGAAATATCATGCACATACGAAGAAGGAAGGGTACACAAAACCCTTCACCGATGCCTCCATATCCAAAGGAGAAAAGGGAAGAAAAGGAGAGAAATGCACATACTGTCACAAAGGATTCCATTCGGAATCTACATGTATGCAAAAAAAAAAATCTGATGTCTCAAATACTTCAGCAAAACAAACTTGGAGATTGCATCCCCGAGTGTGTAAAGAAGAAGAATCCAAAATATCTAAATTCCAAGAAAGGCAATTCTAGCCATGCCTTGATTGCCATCAACTCCTCTCCTAATGCTTGGATCATAGATTCAAGAGCATCACATCACATGGTTGCCTCAGAAGCAGTCTATTCTTCATTGGATGAATGCAAAGGTCCTTCTATTCTGATGGGGGACAACCCTTATGTCGAAGTCACCAGCAAAGGAAGGATTGAACTCACCAACTGAAGCTTCAAGAACGTGCTGCATGTTCCCAAGCTTTTTGTCAACCTTCTCTCTGTGTATCAGATGACGAATTCCGGCACCGGAAAGAAAGTTGTATTCACACAAAATTCCGTGGACATATATGACATGCAAACCAACTCCAGGGTTTCTACCGGTGAGGTAAATCATTAGTCTAGATTGTATACATTTTTTAAATTCATTGAACCTGATTCTGCTTTACTGCTTACTCATGTTGATGAAAGTAGTAAGATATGGCATGTAAGGTTTGGACATTTGAATTTCAGATACATGCAACATCTTAGCAAGCACAGATTAGTTTATGGTCTACCAAACATCCATTTCTCCAAGGGAGTATGTGAGTGATGTGTTCTCGGAAAACACCCTAATCAAGAGAAATTCGTCAAAGGAAAGTCTCAGCGAGCTTTCGCACCTTTAGATCTGATCCACAGTGACCTCATGGGTCCTTTTCCACATCTATAGATCCGAAAAGTGAGGTTTGTTCTCATTTTTGTTGATGATTTCTCATGTTTTACTTGGATCTACTTTCTCAGGAAAAAAACCGAGGTCTTTCAACACCTCAAAGATTTCAAAGCTTTGGTTGAGACACAGTCCGAAAAGAAGATCAAATTCCTTCGAACCGATAATGGGGGAGAGTATGTGAATCATGAGATTCATAATCTTTTCCATGAGGCAGGGATTTAGTTGCAGCATATAGTTCCCTACACTCTGCAGCAAAACGGAGTTGTCGAGAGGAAAAACAGATCTCTAAAGGAGATGGCATCTTGCATGTTGCATGCAAAGTCACTACCATAGAGACTATGGGCCAAAGCACTTAACTGTGCAACATACATCCAAAGAAAATATCCTCATAGATCTGTCAAGGATAATACCCCTTATGAGGCTTGGAGCGGCCTCAAACCGGAAGTGGCCCACTTTCGCATTTTTGGTTCACGTGCATGGGCCCGGATTCCCTCTGAAAAGAAGAAGGCACTTGATCCACGGAGCACTAAGTGCATTTGTGTTGGATACCTTGATGGTGTGAAGGGATATCGGCTTATTGATCTTTCCTCGGACCGGCTCATCATTGAGTGTAGTGTCCAATTTGAGGAAAGTGTCTCGCATGTACCTCAACAGCCGCATTCAAACACCTTTACTCTTACACCTGTCTGAGATGATGAGCATGCACATGCTGACTCTTCTTCAAATGAGAGTTCTGATTCAGAGGACTCAGAGGATTCAGATTCATATTCAGAAGTCAGTACAATTAGATGCAGAGTCAAAGCATCCAGATGCAATTGTAGAGCCAGAGCAGAGGCCCAAGTGGGCACAGACTACTCTTCAGGATGCAGGGGATCTCGTAGGTGATCCAGCCGATACTAGGAGGACTCGATCTGATTTCTAGGAGCCTCCTATTGCACTCACTGCCACTGAACCATTGGCTTCCAGGCATATCTTCTTGGTTCAGTCTTTAGATCCACAGTCTTATGGTGAGGCTACTGGAAATCCCTTTTGGGAATCCACCATGCAGGAGGAGTACAACTCCCTCCTCGAGAACCAGACTTGGGATCTGGTTCCCCTTCCTTCTGGGAGGAAACTTGTCAGATGCAGATGGGTCTACAGGACCAAGAGCACGGCGGATGGACAGATCAGCAGATACAAATCCAGGCTTGTCACCAAAGGCTTTCAGCAGGTTCATGGTATTGACTATGATGAGACCTTCACTCTAGTAGCGAAGATGGATTCCATACGATTGGCACTTTCCATTATGGCAGCTAAGGGATGGGAAGTCCATCATATGGATGTGAAGAATGCATTTCTTCAGGGTGATCTCTCTTAGGAGATCTACATGGAGAATCCCTAGGGATTTATGCAGGACTCATCTTTGGTCTGTCGACTGAAGAAGTCACTTTATGGCCTCAAGCAGGCTTCGAGGGCATGGTATTCCAAGATGGACTCCTACCTGTTGTCACAAAACTTTGTACATTGTAAATCAGACCCGAATGTATAA
The DNA here is from genome assembly GCA_009831015.1 of Picea engelmannii. Classification (NCBI taxonomy): domain Eukaryota; kingdom Viridiplantae; phylum Streptophyta; class Pinopsida; order Pinales; family Pinaceae; genus Picea; species Picea engelmannii. The sequence goes on along the minus strand of ML783610.1, from coordinate 391,387 downwards.
ATGCTCAGGACAGTTGATTCACTTCAACTTTTAGTTATGTATGTCGATGATTTGTTGATCACCGGTTGCTCGACTTCAACGATTGTTGCAGTCAAGAGGATTCTTCATGACAGGTTTTTGATGACGAACATGGGTCTGCTACACTTCTTCCTTGGACTTGAGATTAGTCAGGATGCATCAGGCATCAAACTGTCTCAAGCCAAGTATGCACGAGATCTCCTTGAGAGATTTCACATGTCAGACTGCAAGTCTACTCTGACTCCTTTCCTATCAGGAGCCAAACTTGAAGATGGTGGGGAGACTCCACTGGTTGACAGCACACTGTACAAACAGCTAGTGGGGAGCTTGTTGTATCTTACACACTCCAGACCAGACCTCTCATATGCAGTTGGTGCAGTTTCCAGGTTCATGCAGGAGTAGCATGAGCTACATTGGAAAGCTTCAAAGTGTATCCTTTGATACGTACATGGCACCATCACCTTTGGGATTCATTATGCAGCAGACTCTACATGAGATCTCATTAGTTTTACTGATTCCGACTGGGCTGGCGATAGCATTGATCGCAAATCCACATCTGGTTACTCACTCAGTCTTGGTTCTGGGCCTATCTGTTGGTCAAGCAAGAAGCAAGCTACCATTGCTCTATCTTTAGCTGAGGCAGAGTACGGAGGGATAGTTAAAATAACCATTCAGGTTATGTGGCTACAACATTTTCTCACTGAGTTGGGCATTCAGTTTCATCGGTCGATCGTCATCTGGTGTGACAACCAGAGTACTCTAAAGTTCTGTAGAAATCTAGTTCAGAGGCAACGGATGAAGCACATCGAGACCCACATGCACTACATCCAAGACTTAGTACACGAGGGGATCATCGACTTACAGTTCTGTCCTTCAGCAGAATAGATGGCAGACATTTTCACCAAGACCTTCACTGAGCAGAAATTTCATTCTATGCGAGGTCGTCTTGGAGTGAAGGACACAACTGCCTAGCAACTGTAGTTCTTATTTTTACATACATTGTACCTTGAGGGGGGCGGGTTCCCATGAGGTTTTCCCTCTTTCCTCACTTATTTTCAGTTTATCTTTTGTACTTGGGTACCCAACATGGCCTCGTTGTCGGGACCCAATCTTTATTTTCACCATAGTGATGTTCAGGGGGGGTGTTGGAGTTACTTCACACACACCTAGGATTTCTTTTTCCTAAGGTTTTTATTTGTTTATTAGTCATAATCAGTCATTATCCAGTCTCCTATATTTTAGGAGAGAATATTCCACCTGGAGAATATTCTCTTTCAGTTCACACTTCAGTTTGACTAGTTGAGTTAAGTTTAGATGTTGCATTGGGATCATCACCATGCTAATTCGACCTTGCCTTGGTATCATCACCAAAGTGGCGCATTAGCCTTGATTCCTTGAGTTAACTCCTCACTGCTTTCTGTTCAGTCAGTTAACTGAAGACTAGTTGACTAGTTAACTCAACTAGGTAACAGTTCACTCCCGTAACTGCCTGAGAGACTAGAATAGGTGGAATTTCACTCCCGTAATTGTTGGTGTGTGTCCAGATCACTCTAGACCACCACTATGGCGACTTGTTTCACCTTAAGTCGAACTCATTGAGTTATACAGAGTATATCATGTGTAAATTATTCATTATTCATACCGATTAATGAGAATTCTTTCCATTATTTCTCTCCTTCTTCTTCTTTTTCCAATTCTATCTGCAAATGTGTGTATCATTGTTTAGCTAAATCTAATCTATGCAAGTCAAGACATTTACACTCAAATTCCAAAAGAATGAGAGACTCCATCATTCCACATGGCTTCTTATTTATTGGACGTCATTTGTGCCAGAAATGCCTTTGTCGGAATGAATTTGAGCGGGCACACTTCAAAACTCCCGGTCCATGTGTATTTCGACATATTATGGGAGAACAGGTACAAGAAATCATATTCTCTCATATGTGATCAATTTATCGCGTGCATTCATTTTATGCTTTTGAAGAAAAAGTGTCCAGGATTGTCAGTCATGGCCAAAAGGATGGTATCAAGGGTTGGTCACTGGTATCTGGATGAGAGAAATACCTACATCAGGTTTTTCGGAACCACCAAAGCACCACACCTGCTACCGATGTACATCCATGATCAATTAGTAGTGGGGGAAATCTGCTACCAGACGATCCTACAAGGTTACAATGCTACGCTGGTAAAAGATAAGAAGTGAGCATTCATACCTTATGGATTCCATATAGGTTTCTACATGGTAAAAGACACTGCTCAATCCAAGAAGGAAGTGTTAATCCAGTTAGAGTTTTGATTCCAGACTGGAAATTTTCTCGAGCAATATCCAAAAGGTCTAGTTCCGAAACACGCATCGCAAGTATCGTCCTACTGGCCATACACCCATGACAGGTTTGAAGATGAGGTTTTCACAGAAAATGCACAGGATGGGGATGAAGTTGTGGAAAGGATGGACAATCCTAGGACAACTAGATTCAAATCCATGAGCCTAGATGAAAAAGTGGAAACCTTAGAACAATCGGCTCAAGGAGCCCTTCGGGCCAGAGAAGAAATAATAGCGGTCGAGACAATAGAAGCCCTTCGTTAAGCGGCTGAAATAGTAGAGATTTCCCAGGTAACCCTGGTACAGAATAGGAGTTCCCTCGAGGCTCAGTATGCATGGGAGAGAGAGTTACTCATGTATGAACAGGCTCAACGAATGATGAATCAGATGTGAGATAACCCGGACCTCGTTAGGATGTCAATAGCCCAGAAGAAAGCTCGGCGGGACCAACTGGCCTTGAATTAATAGACCTTGATAAAATCAATGGGTCAGATGAACTTGAATCCACAACACCTCTGGTTGGGTCACCGACAGGTATTGCAACACAGCAGGAGGCAGTCAGGGTATTAGTAGAGACAAGTGCGTCAGACCCCCTCTGTGATCTAATTAAAATCTATGGTGATGATGAGATCTCAGAGGTATCTCTTGGGAATCCTGTGCATGTCTAAGAGGAAAAGGGGCCTAATAAGACATATTCTCCTATCTCTGATGTCCAAACCCAAAAATTCCCACAGAAAGAAAAGGAAACAGAAAGTTTCCCAGACACTAAGTTGTCCGATGCGTCGACCACCCAAGCAGATAGTCCTAGAAATGAGTCAAAGTCGAGCGGGCCAGAACAAAGAACCCCGCAGCAGGAAGTCTGCATTTCAATGTTCGATGAACAAGTAATTATCGAGTATATCCCTGACACCTCTATTTCTATCAGTACTGAGACACCCAATGAGAGAAAAACAAAATCTAGTCCCTCTGAGCATAACGAGGAAGCTCTAGAACCCGATCTTGAGCTAGTGTACACCATCAGAAGTCTAGGGAATAAAATCACATAGGAGGATCAACAGATTCCCAAACCTGTAGAGGAAGTATCCAATATACGCGCCATAGCTTATGACAAGAGAAGGAAGGCTATCGTCCAGGGAACCACCAAGAAAAGGAGAATCACTTTGGATCACTCCATCCTCATCACCATAGAGGAAGATTTGATAAACACGCAAAATTCCAGAACATCCAATCTTATCAGCATAGGGAGATAGATCTCAGACGCCACCCTAGACAGAGTAAGAAGAGATGAAAAGGAGTTGGCCACCACCCTGGAAGAACTAGAACATTTGCACCATCTATCAAAGTATTATCAGGACACCACGCAGGCTGCAGTCTACTTAAGGTGCGAGTTCCAGGAGGCATATAGTAAATTCACAGACAAGTAACACTTATTCACCGCAAGAATCGCAGAACTATAGGAGGACACCCTTATGGCACTTGCAACATGCAAGGATATGGAGTGGTGGTACGAAAAGGCACAACAAGCTGTGGAAAGAATCAACTACATTGGTGCGGTCCAACAGGGCCAAGATAAAGAAGAACACAACATTTGGTTGTTAAATGAAAGCAGTCTTGATCGCATAAAGAATTCAACCGAGTATTGGGAAAAAATGTCTCGGGAACCACACTGATAAATTCAAGAGAAATGGGTCAAGTGAAAGAAACACTAGACAAACATTAATTGGGTGATGAAATATATCGAACTCCCCGAGTTCAGCACACCCGATGACTTTGTCAACTTGCACGACATAGTCAAATCACACACTAAGCAAGATTCTTCGTGGGTCGAAAGACTAGCAAAAGTGACCGACACAACAGCAGGGCAAGTGCAACAATTTATGGAACAATGGATCAGAGCTCGAGCTATGCTATAATAGTTAAGTACCAGTCTGGTGAAGTATCGGGTGCATGCAATAGAAATCATATAAATTTACACAACCCCGATGGAACATCACAGGTTCCCATACGCTAACACCTGGGAGGAGTTGTTCATCAATTAGTCAGAGTATGAGAATATTCACCCTTTCAAAGTGATATATTAAGATTACTATTAGAAAAATGTTAGGATAGAATGACATGTGGTGAGTTTTGTTTTGCCTAACCGCACTTTAGCCATTATTTTTAGTTAATTTTATGTTATAAATAAGAACATCGATCGATTGGTCAGAGGTCGATGGTTGTTGCAAGAAACTTTGTTTTCTGGTTTGTTAAGAATTATTTTGAAGCTTCCCTTAATTGAGAAGTCCTTCTAGACCAGAGACAAGTTATATTTTCATTAGATGTGTGTATGATTGGATGTGGAGAAGAACTATTTCCTATCTTGTCTCATAAATGTATATTGTAACAAGTAAGAGCTATTAAATCTATTGATAAGTTATTTGATGCAATGTTTTTTACAGTTCTTTTTTTTAATGATGAAGATGAATCGTTGTGTAATTATGTGATAGACGATTAGAGTTAAGTGAATTATTTTACTTGCCATTATTTATCGCATATGTGTTTTCTTTTTGATAATTAGTATCTCAGGCAGTGATTCAATGCTCACATGGTTAACGTATTAGTACTAGGCCTCTGGTATAAAATTGTCATCTGCATGCTTGAGTAGCAGGTTATTCCAAGCTCAGCCTCTTCTCCAGTAATTAAAACATTTTCCCATTTTGTTTTCAAGTTGGTTTATACTGGCTTCCATCTTATATCGGTCCCACCTAAGAGAAAATACAAAAAGAGAAAGTCTGAATTGAAGGAGACGCCTTCGCAAGAAAACGTATAGCCCATCGATTAATTGGTTGTATCGCAATATCTAGAGAAACATTCCACTATTAAACGTTGTAGAGTCTAATTGGGCCTCAGTGGCGAGTTTGGTTCCTGTTGTTGAACTAAAGGGATTTAGGACCCATCAACACTTCCATGGATTCATAATATTTGCTTAACTTGCTTTCTATCATCATGGGTGTACTCATTGGCTTCCAGTTTTCCATTTTGAATTTCTAGAGCATCTCCTTAATGTATTTTGCTTGGGATATGAAGATACCTCTGTTGTATTGAGAAATTTGTAGTCCTAAGAAAAATGATAATTCTCCTAGCATTGACATTTCAAACTCCTTCTGCATTTCTTCAGCAAACCTTTTACTCAATTTGTCAATGCTACTTCCAAAAATTATATCATCCACATAAACAACAATAATTACCATGTCCTTATCTTGTAGTTTGATGTATATGTTTTTGTCTACAGTTCCTTGTTTTAATCCTTGTTTTTGTAGATTCTTGTGCAGTATTGAGTACCAAGCTCTAGGAGTTTGCTTTAACCGATAGAGAGATTTGTTGAGATTCCATACATAATCTCTATTCTCTTATAATTAAAATCCTTTGGGTTGCTCAATTTATACTTCTTCTGCTATATTTCCATTTAGGAATGCAAACTTGACATCCATTTGATAAATTTTGAAGTATTTGTGGCAAGAAAATGCCAAAAACATTCTAAAATCCTATATTATTGCTACAAGGGAAAATGTTTCTTCAAATTCAATTCCCTCAATCTGAGAATACCCTTTGCATACCATTCTGGCTTTGTTTCTTACTACTTGTCCATTCTCATTTTGTTTATTCCTGAAGACCCATTTAGTACCTAAAACATTCTTAATCTTGGGTCTATGGAATTGTTCCCAGGTTTGATTATTTTTAATTTGGTCCAACTCTTCATTCATGGCATTAACCCAATGCTTATATTTGCTTGCTTCTTCAAAGTTGCTAGGCTCTACTGTGGATAGTAGGGAAAATTTAACTTGTTGAGACACACTTTTTATTCTTCTTGTTGTTTGAGTTCCCACGCTCTTGCTTCCAAGAATTTGATTTCTAGGATGAGTGTTTTGTATATACCTTGAAGGCGTTGTGATGTCTCTTCTTTCTATCTCTTTTACTTCATCTTTTTGTTGTTCCTCCCTTTGTTGTTGTACTTCTTATTGTTCCTCTTCTTCTTGTTATTCCTATGTTTGTTCTTCTTCTTATTATTCCTATGTTTGTTCTTCTTCTTGTTATTCCTATGTTTGTTCTTCTTCTTGTTCCTCTTCATGTTGTTCCTCTTCCAAATATTCATCTTCTTTTCTGCCTTTTGTTTCTTTTGAATTTTGATTTGTTTGATGTGACCTTTCATCATCCACCTTTACATTTGTACTCATTACTAACTTGTCCAATATTAAGTTATACAATTTGTAGGCCTTAATATCGAATGAGTATCCCATAAAAATTCCTTCATTTGTTCGAGAATCAAATTTTCCCAAATTTCTTCCTTTCTTTTTTTGTAACATTTGCTTCCAAACACCTTAAAGTAATTGACTGTTGCAAGTCTACCTTTCCACAATTCATATGGTGTTTTATCACTATTTGTTCTAAGTAGTCCCATGTTTAGAATATGAAAAGCAATATGTATTACTTCTTTCCAAAATATGTATGACACTTTGGAATCATTCAACATAATTCTAGCCAGCTCTTGCACAGTTCTATTTTTCCTCTCTACCGCGTCATTCTGTTGTGGTGTCCTAGATGCTGAGAATTGTCTTTTGATTCCATGCTTCTCAAAAAAATTCTCAAAGTCATTTGAGGTAAATTCACCTCCATTGTCTGATTGTAAGCACTTGATTTTAAGATCAGTTTCATTTTCAGCCATTTCTTTAAACACCTTGAATTTGTCAAATGCTTCAGATTTTACGTTCATAAAAGCAACCCATGTAATTCTAGTATAATCATCAATGGATAATATAAAGTAATGCTCACCTTGCAAACTTTTGGCTCTAGTTGGCCCAAAATGGTTAATATGAATTAACTAAAGGGAATTTGAGGTTGAATGCTCATTTGTCTTGAAAGTGACTATGGTCTTCTTTCCATGTTGGCAGTGTATGCAAATAGGATCTAAGGGTTTTGTGATGGAGGGAATATCCCTTATAGCCTGCTTCTTGCTGACTTTTTCCAAATTGTCAAAGTGAATATGTCCCATTCTTCTATGCCATAGCCATCTTTGATCGATTTGTCCCATGCAACATTTATCTCCTCTTATTTCATCCAAAATGTATATGTTGTTAGGAGATTTGAGTGTTGTAGAAACCAGGATTCCCGATTCTTTCTTTCTTATTTCACATTTTTTAGAGTCAAAGGAAAGAATATGTCTTTGGTCACACATTTTACTAACACTGAGAAGATTGTGATTCATGTTTTCTATCAACAACACATTTTCAACTTTAACTTTCTCATTTCCAAGGTTGACTATTCCTTTTCCAATTATTTTGGCAAAATCATCATTTCCAAGGCTAACTATTCCTTTTCCAATTATTTTGGCAGAATCATCATTTCCAACACTGACTGTTCCTTTTCCAATTATTTTCGCAGAATCATCATTTCCAAAGGTGACATTACCTCCTTTTTCCCTTTTAAGAACTTAGAACCTACTTTGATCCCCTGTCATGTGTTTTGAACATCCACTGTCAACATACCACTGGTTTTTTTGCTTTGTGCATGTAAGGCTAGATTGTTTTCTTCTTTCTCTTGCTAATTTGATTTTATTCTCCACGCACTTGTGTTTTCTTCCTTATGTTTAGCAGGGAAGCTTTATTTCAAGTTTTTCTTGGTGGGTTCCAGCTTGCTTCTACATTCATGTGCTTTATGACCAAATTTGTTACACTTGTAACATTCAACATTGAAGTTCATCAGTGGAGAAAATGAGTTATAATTTCTATTAGCAAACCCTTGAGATGTTCTATTTTTGTTACTTAAATAACTGTTCCTGGGATTCTTGTAAGCATCTCTATTTCTCAAATAATCATTTCTTGCATTGGCTCTACAGTTAATGGCTTTGTGCCCAAAATTGTGACAGCATAAACAGTAACCAAGAAATATATTTTGATACCTTATTGTAAGAGGTCTTCTTTGGTTGAACTATTTCTTTGAAACCATTTATGTTGTAGAAAGGAGCAGGTTTCAGTTGAAACTATTCATTATGTCTGTTGTATTTTTCATGTTTAAAGGTATTTCCTCTATAGTTGAAACTCTTAAGCATGTTAGCATAGCTTGGAGTTGCCTCATTCCTTTATAGTATCACATGGTTTTCACTTTCATAAACATTTTTCTGACTAATGTCATAACCAAGGCCTCTTTTGTCATGTGGTGATATTTGAGTACTAAGAATATATTCTAGGACTGTTGAACTATTTTCAAACTTTATATTTGTGTTCAACTGTGAAACTGTCTTGTTTAGTTCCTTTCTTATATGAACAATTTCAAACTATTTCTTATGACAAGTGTCTTCCATTTCTTTGAGCTTATTTGTCATAACTTCTTCAATTTTTCTAGCCTCCTCTAGATTTATTTTTAGAATGATAATATCAAGTTCACCATTGGTCTCATAATGATTCTTTTTAGATTCTCTTAATTATTCCTTGAGTGATGCATTTTACATCCTAAGATTCTCCAGATCGTGTAGAGCACATATTAGTTCTCCTTCAAGATTTACCTCTCCACCATCTAAATCTTCATGGTTTATTTCTTCATTATTTGATGGTACAAATTGATCATCCATGGCCATGAATAGAACATCTTCTGAGTTTTTTTCATCTTCGTCAAATGAGATTCTTTCATCATTTGCATATAGATTTTTCTTTTGCTTGAAGTGTTTCTTGTTCTCATAATTTTTGTTATTCTTGTGGTAGTGTTTGCTTCTTTTGAAACCAATATCTTCTTCATGATTAGTTTTATGAGGACACTTAGCAGAAAAATGTCCTACTTTACCACATTAAAACATTTGAAAGGGATATTACCTTTGTACTTGCTAGATCCCTTCTTCAGCTTCCTGACAAATTTTTCATCTTCAACATTTGATTCTTCTTCAAAGGAATCACTTGATTGATATCATTTTGAGATTTTCCTTTTTATGCTTTGAATGTTGCTTCATGCTTTGATGGTTTTTCTTATTTAGTCCTCATTTCATAGGTTGTTAAAATTCCATGCAACTCGTCTATTCTTTAAGTCTTTAGATTGCTAGATTATTCTATCACTGAAACCTTGTGATGAAATCTAAGAGGAAGTGATCTTAGTAAATTTTTAATAACTATAGATTCTTGGATTTATTCACCAAGTCCTCTAATGGTATTGACAACTCCACCTACTCTGAGGAAGTATGTTGCAATATCTTCATCTTATTTCATTTTCAATCCTTGAAATTGTGCTCAATGTGGTTGTAACTTGGACCGCTTTACTTTCTCATATCCTTCATAGATGTTCTTCATCTTGTCCCAAATGTCTTTGGCAGATTCACAATGCATGACTTTTACAAACTCAGAACCTTCAATATGAGATAGTATAGCATTCATTTCTTTGTAAATAATTTCAATTATATTTCTTCCAGCTGCATCAGTTGGGGGAGTGGTTGGTGCTTTATATCCATTTACTACCGAGTTACATACTTCAAATCCTTGTTCCATAAGGAATACTCTCATTCTAATGCTCCAGAAGGTGTAATTGGTTCCATAAAATAGTGGGGCTCCATTCTTGGAGATATTTTCTTGTTTGTCCATGTTTGTAGAAAAGATCTTCCTTCCAGTGATTAAACTATCTAAAGGAACCTTCTCTGATACCAATTATTGGAATATTTAACAATACTGAGAAGGGGGCGGGGGGGGTAAACCAGTATTAGACATATTTCAACCACTTTTTATCTTTTACGCTTTAACTAATAATTTAATCATAAGCAATGCAAAGAATCAACATATATCAACATAAAAACATAGTACATAGATATTTTACGTGGAAACTCAATAATGGATAAAACCATGGAAAGTTTATATTATAATTGTTAGATTTAGGTAAAATTTGCAAAAACAGTAGTCTCTTTTAAATTTCAATGCTAAAAACAACCTAGATCTGTAGAGATAAGAACACATAGAAAGCAGATCTATAAAGAACAGTAGCATCATAAGAGAGAAACTCAGATCACAAATAAATATGACTCGGATCTAAGGCAGTAAAGAACAGATCTGAAAGTAACAGTAGATCTATCTAGTTCAACACAGATTTCAGATCTAAAATTCTGCCTAATCATTTTACAAGAGACATATCTTTAGATCTATAAAAATCTTTCTATATTAAACAAATTTTGTAATCAGATCAGATCCAAATCATAAGGAGATGAGTAGGAAGCATACTTGGTCCAGCAACCTACCTCAGAATATAGCACAATAAACCCAATAGGTATAGGTCCTGATTCTATGCTCAGACAAGGTTCAGTTCATGGATCAAGTGAGGATCCCTATGCCAAAGACTGAAGGAACTTTCTTGCCACCAAGCCCAAAGGCCATAGGGTTAAAACACAAAACAAAAGAGGCCCAAAACCCTCACAGCAAAACCCTCAGCCAAGAAACCCTCAGATCTGAAAAACACAGGACTATGTGTAAACCCTTGATTTAACAGTGATATGATAGAACTGTTAGCAAGTTGTACCCCACAAGAATTACCCTAGCAAGAGAGCCACACAGCAGACAAAGAAGGGTACCAAAGGCCTTAGGTTTAAAACACACAAAAGGACTGTAGTCACCACTACAGTAATCTCAAGGAGAGGTCGCTCCTAGCTGTCTAGTAAAGAGGGCAATGCTGGAAGTTGTAGGCAGCTTGAAGGTACCAGCCAGAACACCCACGGTAGAAACCCCACAGCAGAGGAGGTGTCATCTAGAACACTCATGGCAGCCACAGTAAAGGAGACGACAGCTACATGGCGTAAAGGCAGTAATATCCTGCAGCCAAACCACACGGTGGAACCTTCACAGCAGATTCATGGCAGCCACATCAAAAGGCAGCCACAGAATAAACCAAGCACAGAAGAGGTCGCGGCCAATCCTCAAGGGGCCGCTACAACAGCAAGGTGACAGGAGGCCGCTCCACTAACTTCAAACATCAACAACAGGGTAAGGGAACTGAGGCCGCAGCTTAGAGGGACTCTCCACGCTAGCACAATAAGACTGAATGTGAATAGGAGGAGGGGAGGGTTTCTTAAATAGTATTAGGTTAGGGCAAAGGGTTAATTAAAAATTAATATTAGTCACATGTTTAAATTTTAAATTTAAACATGTGATCATTAACTTTAAGTTTAACCCCAGAATAAGACAATAAAACCCAAAACCAATTAAACAAGGGTAAGGAGGGTTTGCAAGGTGGCATTACTCATTCCTTCAAATCACATGGTGAACCTATTACTTTATCATCACTGCATATGGGACTTATCCCTCTTGTGGTTATGTCCTTCTTCAAGGAAGGTCATGTACCATCAAGTACTTGATTTAGAATCAAGTAGCCCCAGGACTTTTCTTGAGGTCTTATACACTAAGGTCAGAGACCAAGGATCAACCCATGCCCCAGGCATGGGCACCCTGGACCCAGTCCAGGGGCCCTAGACATATCTAGGGCATTTAATATCTTGGTCCCAGACCAAGAAACCCAATGCCCCAGGCATGGGTACCCTAGACCCAATCCAAGGGCCCTAGACATATCTAGGGACTTCAATCTCTTGGTCCCAGACCAAGACACCCATGCCCCAGGCATGGGTACCCTGGACCAAGCCGAGGGGACCTAGACATATCTAGGGTCTTTAACATCTTGGTCCCAGACCAAGAAACCCAATGCCCCAGGCATGGGTACCCTGGACCATGTCCAGGGGCCCTAGACATGTCTAGGGGCTTAATCATCTTGGTCCTAGACCAAGAAACCCAATG
>ML783610.1:321448-339950 GCA_009831015.1 Picea engelmannii | reverse complement strand
TGGCCTGGTGAATGAAGGATTGTTATGTAATAATGTATTGTATAGTGGTGGTAATGAATGGAATGAGACCCCCTTTCAATTTTTCATTTCCTTTATGTTGTATGGTGATGATGTTCTTATTTATGTTCCTTATCTATTGTGTTACATGATAATCTTATGTTTATTTAAATTTTTTCTACCTAGGCTTGATAGATGATGAACTAGATGGTAGTGAATTATAAGTGAATGGGTAAAAGAAGGTTGTAGTTTGACGTTCATAGGTCTATAGTATTAGTTATTGGTTAAGTATGGTTATCGATATGGGAAATGATTGCATTAGTTATATTATTTAAATCCATGCATAATCTTTTACATCTTGGTACAATCCTTATAGTAAGACCTTTCACTTTATGAGAATTGAAAATGCTAATAATGAGACTACAATGAACCACTTGTTAAACATGAGTGCAAACCTAAATCTCAAACTAAGCCAACAAAAAACCTACTACCATTCCCCTCCACCTCCCATGACCACCCCACCAAACCTCTCCCTCCCATCTAGCACCCACAACCCCTCTCATACACCACTCCCAAACCCTTACACCTCAACCATCACATACCACCACCATACCCTAACTCCCCACCCCTTCCATCCACATGGCTCCCGTTCACTCCCACATACCCAATATCCTATAAGATTTTTATTAATCCATATATATATCTTCATTCACTCCCACCTACCCAATATCCTATAGGATTTGTATTAATCCATATACATCGACATGTATGTATTAGCATTTATATGTGCTTAAGGGTAACATTTAACTTACCTTCCCATTTATGAATCCATACACTCATAAGACTACCTTTATGTTTTTCAACATCTTATGCACATTAACATTACCTTTTTGTTGAGCGGCAATATGGGTTTCATTATTCGTGCATAGAGAAAAGGAGCAGGTTCAGTGTTCACTTCCCTCACCCATCATAGGAAGGGACCAACATGGTTCATAAGCCTCGATTACGATAAGTGCAATGGCTACATCAAGGGAATCGTGACAGATGTCTTGCATGACCATGGTCATGGCACTCCCCTCTATAAGGTGACCTTCAGGCATGCATTCCATTACAGGCATCAAAAGAAGCTCTTTGTAGCAGTCGAGGGTTTGTACTCAGACCAGTTTGTTTACTGCGAAAATAATGAGGGAAGCTCCAACACGCTATCTGGAGAGAGAGGACCAGCCATTCGGGGCTAGATCAAAGTTGAGGAGAGACTACATACGCAACAAGATCTGAATCCTAGTTGTCATTGTTGCCTAGATCTAGAGTACATGCGCCTTTCAACTATCAGAGACCTCAGGGATCTTCAACCCTTGCTCTGTTACAAGAATCAATTTAAGAGTGATGCAAGATCGAGGATTTCTTCTAAATATCGCATTGAGGCCAGCTCCGAGACTGCGGTAGGCTTACCCCTTTTTATAAATACCATTTTTGGATCTTCTCTCTGCTTGCATGCTCAAGATTTAGATTTTGTTTTTTAGCTCAAAACCCAATTCCACCAGGCTACATGTATTTCACCTTGATTTCAACAACTAATATTTGAAGGACGACATATTGTGGATGGCTCTTTTCTATGGGGTTATGGGAATCTAAAGAACGCAACAATTTCTCTTGCTTCTTGTCTATGTGGAGGAGTGCCATCCTCCACTCATCCAAGCTCTTACAAGCATGTCATGAAAACAAGGATTTTCGCTCCTTCGGGGTCCAAGGCCGAAACTTCTAGAGAAAAGGAGATTTTTGGCTCCGCCTTCATTGTGGAGCAGTCCGTAGAACCTCCAATAGTAGAAGTCGAATATCCCCACGTCTATGGCTCTGATTTTATCTACCATACAAAATCCCTCATTCGTCGCTTCAACGGAATATGGCCCTCGGTCTCTACACTAAGAGAATGGGTAAACAAGACCTGGTCGTCAAGTCATGAAATGTTCTTTTGATCCAAAGGGTTCTTCATTGCCAACTTTTCCACATAAGCAGACTGCCAATGTGTGCTAGAGCAAGGTCCTTGGTTCTGGGGCATATCTGGTCTTTCCATGCAGAGATGGTTCCCTGACTTCAACTCGCTGACTATGACTACCATGACTACACCGGTCTAGGTAAGACTCCCCAATCTACCTCTACATTTTTATAATCCAACTTTTTCACTTACCCTGGGCAATGTGTTGGGTAATTTTATCAAGATTGACATAGACCGGATAACGAAAGGCTTCATCACTTTTGCCTACATATGCAATGAAATCGATCTCAGTCAAGGGCTTCCGGATAGGATTCTTATAGATGGGATGAGAATGATCCTTACATGCAGATGGTCGATTATGAGAACACTGCCTTCAGGTGTCGCTCCTTTTAGAAAACATGGCACCTCCAGGAAACTTGTCCTTTATCCCCAACCCCATCCTCATCCCCTGGAGCACGAAAAAGGGATAATGGCTAGCAATACCCTAAAAATCGCAAAAGTCGCTCGAACTCTTCATCTGACAACACGAAACATCAAAAAGACGCCCCAACTCCTCCGTCTTCTACAACACCATCATAGTCTCCAACAAATACACATCAAACAACTGCAGACCCAAAACACCAACCTTCAGCTTCAACATAAAATTATAAAGCTTCAGAAAACTTGATTATGATTCCCACAGTTCAGCCTTTGCACCCCCCCTCGAAAAGGATGAATCAAATGACATAATCATGGCCACAACCCCACTCTTACGGACTCAGAAACGTCCTCATGAATCGGATAATTCAGACAGTGACAGAGAAGCTCCTTTAGCTTTAGTAGCTCAATATTCTGGCATTTCCTTAGACCACATGGATTTGGTGGCTAAAGTTGTTGAGCCTATCAGTTCCTCTGGTTGGCTTGATGTTCGTAATAAAAAGGAAATAAGGATCCTCTCCGACCAACATAACGATCCGACCCTTTCTCCTTATCTTGTAATGTTTCATCTTGATATGCCCACGCATTCCTTGTGGTTCTCTTTTAGCATAGGCTAGTCTATAGTGCTCATGTGTTCTCTTTCTAAGGGGTCTTCTGCTATCAACAAGTCGATGTATCACTTTGTACTTTCTCCTGGATTGAATAGAAGGATTCTCATCTTATTTATTTACAAAAAAAAACATTACCTTTTTGTCAACATCTTATACACTTTAGCATTACCTCAAAACATATTGTGCTAGACTATTAGTAGTTATATCCTAACTAGAGTATACTAAGGATATTAAAACATCTTAGTACAAAATATATTAACTAAAATAAAGAATAAGGATAAGAAGATAAACTAAACTTATAAATAAATCTACACCTTAATTTAGAACAACAATAAAGTAACATCTCTGCAAACTGTATATAAAGAAGCTAATAAATATATTATTATCTTTGTCTATAAAGAAGCTAATAAATATATTATTTTAGTATAGGAACATTGCATATGATACAAGTGATCTCGCCGAATTTCCATTTCCTTTACACCCGCAATCTATTTATGTACTATTTGGGTCCATAGGTTGGCCCTAAAATGTGTGCAAAGACATCTAATAAAAATGCACAAGTGAATAGAATATGTATGCTCATAACAAATTACATTCAAGTATTTATAAGAATACATAATATAAGATTGTAAAAGTATTTTATCATGAACACTAATCTTGTATCGACATTATATGTTCCTAAATATTTTCTCCCAAAACTTATGTGAAACACTATCTACTTTCTCCCCAAACCAGGTTGACTACAGGCCCAACTATTTAGTGTATTTGTTGTATAAGAGCTCTATTACTTACCTCTTGTGAGGTTTTAATCATCTCTGCCCTCCATTTTCTCCTGAGCGTGCTTTATACACAGTTTGCCAACTTTTAACGATGTCCCTAAACTGTCTCCATTTGGAACCATACTTCTAACTAGCAGAACTACATAGACAGGATCTTATCCTCTTGCTCCTACACCATTATTGTTTTGAGATAATATCTTATATTAATCTCTCCTCTCCTCACGAGACAAGCAGTGATGGAGGCTGAAGCCAACGCACTCATGAGTGCTGCTGACGAGGCCCTATGGAATAGTGTGGGCCTCTTCACCTCGATGGATGAGCTCTCTAGGCACACTAACTGATTACAACCAACCTTTGATATAATAGTTCTACCCTCTACCTCTGGTTTTACAACTCTTCATCATTATCCTCTACCCACTACCACCTATCCATCTCCTAGCACTCACCCCAACACATCTTCCTTATCCTCCGCCATCTATACTTATGCTCCTATTTCCCCCTCCCAACCTATTACAAAATCTACTTTTCTCCTTGCAAATAGCAGACCCACCTCTAGAGACATACAACCTGATCTTTGTAAACGTCATCTCCTCTCACATAGTGGCCTCTTACCCCAGAACTTATCCTCTTCCCTAAGAAGTGAACAAGTTGTCCCGACCACTCTCGACCCTTCAATATTTTATGGACCTGCTCGAAATACCCAATCTCATTCACTTGGGGGAAAGAAATCTCCTCATCGTCTATGGGATTTGAAGAAAACAAAGAAGAAACTCATTCTTGGTGTGGATATCGGCCTGGAGGATTCAGTCTCCATGGCCCTGTGCATTCTTATGGGTAGACTATCTTACAGATACCTCTGCACTACAGACCTAGATGTCTGGATGGAAAAAACTTGGAGGCCACTACTAGGCTATGTCCCCTCTCTCTTACACCTTGGGTGTGGTTGGCTTTACTTTCAGTTTAAATCACCTAAGGATTCCACAACTATTATGGAGTGCCTATGGACTCTGGATAACAATAGTCTCATGTTGAAGTGTTGGCGAGTGAGTTTCGATCCTTCACAGGACCACTTCCATCTTTGTCACATGTGGGTTCTCCTTCCTGGACTACCCCTTTACCTCTGGAATGAAAAATCTCTTATGTCCATTGGAAACTCCTTGGGTTGCTTCATCAGTGTGGACCCAAAGACACTTGTTGGCCCAGATAAAAAATTGGCAAGGATTCTAGTAGAACTAGACATACATGAGGATCTGCTTGAAACTCTGAATATAGATTGGAGAGGACATCTTACTTGCCAGAAGATAGACTATCTCGACATTCATTTCAGATGTTCTCTCTGCAGACAAACAAGCTACTTGAGAAAGACTTGTACTAACGCTCTTGAAGATGAACTGTCGGAGGAATCTATGCTTGATCTTGCCTCCAATCTGGAATCTCTGGAAGTGAATACACATGTCAATATTCTAGAATACCCTGAAGATGGAGTTATACCTGGCCTAGACTCTATCACTGGTAAGATTAAAACCATATGAACGACTCTTTTTTTCTCACTCTCATCTTGGGAAAAGGACTTTTTAGATAACTCTCCTCTCCTTACTTTGAGATCGACTTCTCTCCCTCGGGGGGACTCTCCTAGAGAAATTTCGGGAACCCCTCCCTTACACCAATCTCCTAGTCCATCTACTCACCTACCTGCCTCTACACTAACTTTTCCACCTGTCTATCCTGATACACTTTCCTCTCTTATTACTCTCGGTCTACCTGAAGAGACTATGCCTTGCTCCATGCCTTTACTAGGATTACCACCCACTCCGACCAACACCCACCCTTCCTACAAGTTCAATGTAGCAATGATACCTACCTTGTTTGTTCCCAACTTACCCTTACTCTCAAATTCTTCTCTAGAAGCTCAGGAGTCCACTACCATCTCACATACTAGACCCCCTCCTCTAGCAATTGAGAGCTCTAGTGAAAACCCCCTTGAACTGGAGGAGTACAATTGCTTACCGGGACTTAGTGAAATTGAGCCTGGTGATAACACACTTGATGTTGTTCTAGATACCTTAATTCCTACATACAAAGAAGTTCTAAGCCCCACACCCTTACCTACCTATATGGGTAATACTTTACACATTTTTCCATACTCTGAAATAGGATTGGAATCAACTAAGACCTCTTCATCATTTTCTGAAAAAGACTACACTTGCACTAGAGGGCATGGCTTCGAACACTCTCCGATCAAAACTCGTAGTGCCTGTCGCAAGGAGGGCTCTTCATCTACTCTTTATGTGGTTTCTTCACAATCTCTTACTTATATTGGAGTGCTTAGAGGCATGAAATCCCTAATAAGAGCAAATCCATGATCTTTCTCTCCCTCAACATCAGAGGGGTGGGGGGGGGCCTAAAACCTGCCTCCTTCAGAAGACTTATTTCACACTCATCTCCAAACATTATTTTTCTACAGGAAACTCTGGTTGACGGCAAAAAGGCCAGATTTTTTTTAAATCTATTTCACTCAAATTGGCACACCTACTCAGTAAGCTCACTCGGTACCTCTGGGGGCTTGGCAGTGGCTTGGGACCCTACCAAATATGAATTATCTCCCTTTATTTGTTGTGGAGGAATCTTGTTGTCCGGTACTTGCCGAAATAACAACAAAATGATTAATTTACTCAATGTATATGACCCTTGTTCCGATAGACAGATTTTATGGGAAAAGGTAGAAGCTTGGGGTCTACTTGACTTTGAAAACTTGATCATAGTAGGTGATTTGAATCTTACAATCTCTGTAGAGGAAGTCTGGGGGACCTCTGCTACCTAGGACACTCTAGCAGACTTTTTCACTACTCTGTTCTTAGCTCACAATCTGGTGGATTATGCTCCAGATCTCTTAGCCCCCACTTGGCGTAATGGGCGGATGGGATCAAATTCTATCTCCAAGAGACTCGATTGTTTTCTTATATCTAATCATTTAATCTCTAAGGAGGATAGGATACGAACTTAGGTGGATTTCCCTTTTTTATCAGATCATGCTCTGATTTTCTTGCAATTGGACTCATCTATCCATAAGATTTCTTATCCCTTCAAACTAAATTCGGGTTGGCTACTAGAAGTTGATTTCAACTCCATTGTCGTTGAAGCGTGGAAGGACCCTCTCTATCTTATCGATCTTTTTATTCATCATCATTTTATTTGGAAGATTAAGAGTCTTAAAGCCCGTATTAAAGCATGGGTTGTCATCCATAAGAAAATTAATACACAAATATTACTAGATATTGAAACAGATATAAAGATCCTACTTCTAGTAGATTCCCATGCGAGGGTCATTGGTGACAATAGCCAAGTTTTAAAAGGTCTATAAACTAAAAGAAATCATCTCTTTCTCAAAGAAGAAGCCACCTGGAGGCAACGTTGCAGAACTACATGGATTAAGTGTGGCGATATCAACACCAAATACTTTCACAATTTCGCTAGCTCATGCAAATCACATTTGGAATATAGCATATGCAAATGGTACTTTCCATAGAGGACATCAAGCATTAAAATCAATTGTTGTTAGAGATTTTAAACCTTTTTTTGAGGAGAAGATCTCAGAAAATTTACAGACTTTTCTCACAATGGAAAGACTCTTTCCCCACATTGTATCTTAGGATGATTCACTTACAATTGAAATCCCTTTCACACTACATGAGATTAGGGTTTCTTTAAAATCCTTCTCTAGGGATAAAATTCCAAGCCCTGACGACTGGACGATAGAATTTTACCTGCACTTCTTTGACTTGGTTGGCCCGGATCTTCTGAAGCTTGTGGAGGACTCTAGACTTAGTGGGAAGGTGGTTGGAGCTTTGAACTCGACCTTTCTTACTCTCATTCCTAAATTTGGCAATCCTACTACCTTCGTTGATTATAGGCCTATTGCCCTTTTCAATCTCTGCTATAAACTCATCTCAAAAATCATCACGACCAGGATAAATCCCATTCTCTCTTGAACCCTATCAAAATAACAAATGGGAATTTTAAAAGGACGCCAAATCCTAGACACTATTAGCACTTCCCAGGAGTGATTACATAGTATCAAATCTAAAAATTCAAAGGCACTTATCCTCAAACTAGACCTCAAGAAGGCTTTTGATTGCATTAGTTGGCACTTCCTCGAATTGATTCTGACTCACACAGGTTTTATCCATTCAATGATCAAGTGGATCATGAGTTGTGTGGTTAATGAAAATATTGCCATTTTTATTAATGGTGAATCATCCTCTTTTTTTCGCATTGGAAGAGGACTGTGGCAAGGATGTCCCCTCTCACCTCTGCTCTTCATTCTGGCTATGGAAGCCTTGAGTCTGCTCCTCAAATCTAGACAAGTTGATGGCAAGATCTTTGGAATTAAGGTGTCCAGGAATATCAAGATTCTTCATCTCCTTTTTGTCGATGATGTTCTCATCATGACAAATGACTCATTATAGGAATGGAAAGAGATAAAAGAGATTTTAAAAATCTTCTGCAACTCCACGGGCTTGTCAATCAATTGGGAAAAATCAACCTTCCACTTCTCAAACCTACAACAACAAACTTTGAATCAACTTAAAGGTATATTTCCTTACACATTTACTCATATTTCTTATAGCCTCAAGTACTTGGGTTATTTCTTAAAATCAGACTCCTATAAGCTGGCGGACTGGAACTGGATCATCGCTAAAGTAGAGAAAAAAAAATGGACACTGGTGCACGAGGTGGCTCTCCCTTGGAGGCCGGTTTACACTCATCAAATTTGTCCTGGAAGGAAAGCCGGTGTATTGGATGGCTCTTGTATCCATCCCTGCTATGTGTTGATGGGTCTTAAATCCCTTGATTCAACAATAGGAACCAAACCCGCCACCAAGGCCCAATTAGACTCTGCAACGTTTAAAGATGGAATGGTTCTCCAGATCTTGCGATCCGGCCAAATTGTCGATGGGATTTATGTTTTCTTGTGAAGGTTCTTCCTTCAGTTAGGACTATTCTCTTATGTATTTTCTCTTGGGTGGGACTGGTATGAGATATGCAAGCCAGTATAAACCAACTTGACAACAAACACGATTAAGTTTTAACTACTGGGGAAGAGGCTGAGCTTGGGATAACCCACTGCTCAAACATGCAGACAATGATTCTATACCGCATGCCTAGTACTAATACATCAACCATGTGAGCATCCAATTAATGTATGAGAAACTAATTATCAGAAAGAAGGCACATATGTAATAAGATAATGGCAAGCAAAATAATTCATCTACCATAACCATTCATCACATAATAACACAATGATTCATCTTCATCATTAAAGCAAAGAACATCAAAACATTGCACCAGATAACTTGACAACATAATTAATTGATCTTACTCATTACTGCATCATTCATAAAACATGATAGGAAGTAGTTCTTCTCCAAGTCCAATCACATGCATTTGATGAAAATAACTTGTCTTTGGTCCAGAAGGACTTCTCAATTCATAGCAGTTTCAAAATAATTCTTAACAACCAAAAAGAAAGAGTTCTTACAACAACCATCGACCCTTCACTAATTGTTCGATGTCTTTATTTATAATATAAAGTTTAATTGAAATTAACGGCTAAGTGTAGTTTAAGAAAAACAAAAAATCACCACGTGGCGAAATCTTCTAACAGTTTCTTTAATAGTCAACCTGAGATATCTCTTGAAAAGGGTGAGTTCTATCATATTCAGACCAAATGATAAACAATTCTTCACAAGTTTGGGCCCATGGAAATATGTGTTGTTCCATCGGAGCCGCATATATCCCCCTGAGGTCCATTGCATGCACCTGGTACTTTACTAGACTAGAGTTCAACTGTTGTAGCATGGTTCGGGCTCTGATTGGATGTTCTACAAATCATTTCACTTGCCCTGGTCTTGCATCAGTGATCTTTGCGAGCTCTTCGATGCATAGAGAATCTTGTTTGGCATGCGACTCAATTATGTCGCTCAGGTCGACGAAGTTGTCGGAGGTGCCAAACTCGGGGAGTTTGATATCCTTTATTACTCTATTGATTTTGCTTTGATGTTTCTTTTGAGTTCTTCGATGAGGTCACAGAGCAAACTTTGCTCGGTAGTCGGGAGGATCTTTCCTGCAATCAAGGTTGAGGTAGTCTATTGATCAGGTAACACATAGTAAGATACAAACAAAACAGAATAGACCGATGTGTACCTGCGGAGCTCGTTAGTCTCGATTGTTTAATACTTACGTGATCCCAGTCGCCCCTTTGAATGACTTGTGATTTCCTTGTCCACACCATTGGTCCTCTTCAGTTTAAATGAGTTATTTCAGCACACCATGGTGTGGAAAATCAGGTACGATAGATACGAGCGTCATAACCGCCACAGTAGTTGCTCAACCCTTGGGGCTAGAAAAGGATGCCAGAGTCGAACATGTGTGTGTAATCTCCTAGAAGGTCAGATACCATAATAAGGAAGTTGTTAAATGCCTCAGTTTGAGGCAAGTGATTCCTCCAGAAGTTGCATCACCAAGTGTGTCAACTATCATTCATTAATAATGGAAGCTCGAGAGTTTAAAGAGATTAGAATGATCATACCGTATATTCCCTGCAACTCTGATCGACAACGTTTCATCCGTTCTGGATTGAATCCGTCGAGCAGTTGTGACGCGTTAAATCTTTAAGACATCCTGTCGCGAGATGTGAGTGTTCTTTGGCACGTTCTATTTTGCTTCCTCATTCCGCTATAAATTATAAGGGCTCTGTGGTAAATTCTACGCAGCAGTCGAGTTTATACATCGATAACGTTGGTCTTGCGAGTCTAATTATGGTGAAACTCTGTCTCATAGTATTTACTCATATGCAGACGTCTAAGCCAATACGATGTTTCACTATGGGATCCCCCTTAAACAAGGGACGGGTTTTGCGAGGTAGATAGAGTGCCAGGTCTGAGCCCCAGCATGCCTGGGACTCTTTCTTATTGGCATAAAGTGTCCCTGAAGCTTCAACAGTTGGTACCTGCCTTTGCTCGAAAATAGTGTCAGTGTCTCAAGTAGAGGTGGGAGTGGAGAGAAATACATTTGAAGGACATATGTTGGGGGTCGTGCCCTCTGAGGAGAAGACATCGTGGAGGAGGGGAAGGCCTAGAAAGATAAGGAAAAAGGAGGAGAAGACTACCTCCCAACTGAGTTGAGTGCACACCTCGTCGCTAAGGAGTTTACGATGCACACTACCTAGTCAGAGCTTGTCGAGACTACCAGTCGAGGGAGTGGGAAACAAAGGGGAAAGGCAAAGACATTGGGTTCTCCCATTGGGAGTCCCATCCAGTAGCTAGATCGGACCCAACTTTCCATAGCCGAACTTTACCAAGAAAATAGAGAATTGTGGAGACAGTTGGCGGCGAAGAACTGGGAGGTATCAACACCGCAGGGTCATGAATGAAGCAAAGATTGTCTCAAGAGACGGCTTTGGGAAGCACAAGATACGATTGTGCAACTGTGCGAGGTGCAGAGGATGATGGGGAAAGAGAAAAAAGAAAATAGTGCAAGGCGCAAGGAGTAGTCTGGGAGAAGGTTTGTGCGCAGGAGATACATAATGGGTGGGCTCTTGCTTTGCATTCTCTGAAGTGACGCTTGATAGTTTTCTCTTTTTGTTGTAAGGGTTTTCATATTCTCATTGTAACCAGGCCTGTTAGTTAAGGCATCAATGGTGTTTATTTGTATGTAACTTGAGCTTGGCAGGAGCTTTAATTATATGAAAATTTGAAAGTGTTTTGAATGTATCGTGTTCCCTCTTCATATGTAAATCTACCATGTTTTTTTATCTAAGTTTCTCACAAATTATGAGATTTTATAATTATCATTGTTCTGAGTTTCTTTGTAAGTTCGTTGATACGTTCCTTTTAAAACTTCCGATGTCGATTGATGTTGATGTGGCGTTACTGACTTAGGGTTATTAAAACATTTTAAAACATAAAGTCTAGAACTCGACTGGTGGGTAAGGATTGAACTTGGGGACTTATCTCACGTTGAATGCACCTAAAGAGCTATATGTTGTGACTGTCGATACCGGGATGGCGTCGAGGATCGACGTTCAAACGAAAAATTAGTGCGTAGTTTTCTTCGTGTATTATCATTTTTGTAAATCTTCGACACCGAAATCGTTTCGGGAGTCGACGATCGACGATACCACTCCTCTCCTTGCGCGATGCTTACTCTTTTTGTTTTTATGCCAATGCTAGACGAATCAGTCGTCAGCAATATATTTAGTGGAGTTTATTCGTGGGGATGGGAGACCTCCTTCTACCGATGCCGGTGAAATTCAGTGCTCGGTTTCTTTGAACTTCTCAAGCGATTTTTTGTCACTTTTAATCTTTCCCACTGCCAAATTTCCTAAGCGTGTTGGGGAAAACTTTAGACTATCGATTTCTTAAGTAGTTGTTAAGTACCTTTTAAAGTTAAAATGATTCTTTATATGTTCAAGCATACTTTAAACAATTCAAACATGAAAACATAAAATATAACCACATGCAGCAGTTTCATACTGAAGTGGAAACAAATAGTGCAAAGGATCAAGTGGTACCCAAAAAGTAGAAATGGACATAGAATTTTTAGGGTGTGTTGAGTACTCAACACTATGGTACTCATAAAACTCCGCCAATTGACTTATAATTTCCTCTATTCGGGCTGCTTAGACCACTCCCGACAACACCTCTATAATTGGGAATCATTGGCAAAACCCAAACAAAAGGGCGGATGGGGGATCCAGATTTTATTTCATTTCATCCAAGCACTTGCGGCCAACTCCCTCTGGCATGTGATGACTACACCTGGCATTTGGCAATCTATTATCAAATATAATTATCTCTCACAACACACAGTTACCAACTGGCTCCTATCTGACATGGTTACCACCAGGGCAACATCACTCTTCTGGAGAAACTTAAGCAAAACCAAATAATGGATTACCCGTTGGCTTTGTTGGCAGTCAGGATCAAGCCACTCCATTACTCTTGGACGCGGTCGTATTCTTGGTATGGGTGTTTCCACCATACTCCCTTCACGGCTGATAGCACATATACACACAAAAAACATTTGGTATCTCTACCAAGCTAGAGATCATTCCAGTTTGGTTTACTTCCCTAACAAGTGGCTATCTAGCGACGCACTTGATCTCAATGCAGAGATAGCTCCACATTGGAACAACTTCTACTTGACTTTAGCTCACTCGGGTATACACTCAAATGAATCTGATGATCAACTTCAGTGGTCAGGGGGAGATCACTTTGAAAAACTTACAGTTCAGAATGTATACATAGCCATCACAAATACACTCTGGCACACCAATATCAGAGGCTGGAGAAAACAACTCTGGACCTGGCACATACCTTCCAAGATAAAATCCTTCACTTGGCTCATGATCTCTTACAAATTGAACAATTGGGACATCCTTCAAAGAAAGGCATGGACTGGGACACATATTTTCCATCTTTGCCACAATGATGCAGAAACTGTGGACCACCTATTCATTAAGTGCCCCTTCTCAAGACAAGTTTGGGACAACATTGCAATTGTGCTTAATCTTAAAACCACTTGGGACTGGCCTACCCTCACTGAATATTTTGAATATTGGACCCATAGGGAACACAAACTAAAGCACCTACCATCCCTTGTCTATTGGTCTATTTGGCTAGACAAAAATCATTTTATTTTTTTAAATGGGACTCCATCTACAAGCTCTGCAGCTTACAAAACACTTGGATTATTTAATAATTGGACTGATGTTCACTCTAGAAAGCCAAGATTACATATTACAAAGAGGACACCTATCTTAGAGGACACTCCAACAGGTTGGTTCAATGGAGCAATGCTTTCAAATGACACTCATAGCGACACTGGAGGATTGATCAAAATAAAATAAAAAAATCATCCTATAGATGGACCTTTAACTATGGTCCGAGCACCAACACCAGGGCAGAATTATTGGGCGCCTGGGCCACGCTCTACTTGGCCTCTAGACTACATATTGAATTTCTTCATATTCTTGGGGATTCCAGAATAGTTATTGAGTGGTTGAACAACAGGGGAGATCTACAAGCCATCTCCCTTCTGCCTTGGAAGGATAGAATCATACTACTTCTACCCACTTTCAAAAATCTTAGCTTCAAATATATCTATCGTGAACACAATGAATCAACAGACCAACTATCAAAGGAAACTCTTCATAAAAAAAGCGAGCATTATAACATACAACCTTTGGTTAGATGGTCATGAGGGCACCCCTCATTTTTTAACTCTATTTTAAGATCTGTTTCTTTTCATCTTAGTGGTCTTTTATGATTTGAGATTTGAAGACTACTCCTAGTCTATGTTTCAATTTTGAAGAATACTTTTAACTGCTAGAATTTCTCAGGTTTTATCCTCTTCTTATTATTGTGTATTTTCCAGACTCTTAGCAGTCCTCTTTCTTCTTTTTTTATGAACTTTCCCCCTTTGTTGGTCGAGAGACCACTACAGGCGAAAGCTTCATTTGACAGTTGCCACTTCAGCTGTGCTTTGTATTCCTCTGTCTTGAGAACACATTATATATCTAATAAAATCGAGAAATTTTCCTGTTGAAAAAAAAAACTTGTATGAAACACTATTTGGATTTGAGAAATGAACAGCATAATAAAGCAATAATGCTGAAAATTAAGACTAAAGCTATTTAAACAAGTCAATGCATAGACAAAAACTATCCAATTCTAATGTCGTGAGACTAGAAGTTATGCATGTAGTTGGCACATAATGAGAAGGCCAACTAAAAGACTACACACACTACTACTAAAGATGGAATGTATCTAACCAATATCAAAATCATCCAAACATAATGGCATATTACAAACTAATAAGTCACTTTAGTACTATTGACTCTAGTTATAAAGGACTAAATCAATGCATTATTGGATAATGTCAGTGAAGATGTTAATGATCTACCATTGCATCTTTATCTCTGTAACATTTATTAAATAACATTGAAGGTTTTAACTGGTCATGTTAGGCTAAGGAAAATATTGAAGGGTGTTAGTGGTCTAGCTAAGCTGACGAAGCATTATTATCTACACTTCTTGGAAACTCCTCAACTCTACTTTTATACTAGAAATCAAGTAAGTGTCATGGGAAGCTAAAATTGTTAAGAAATATGGTCATATTCCTTAATCATGTCATCTTAGTCTCATTTTTTAAATATTTTATATCGTTCATCCAACAATATATCACATTCATAACCATATATAGATTATAGTGTTGCGTAATAATGGGCACACTTATCAGGTGAGCCGAGTAATGGTTGCTACAAATCATTTAATTGACAATGTAGCAAGGAACAATAACCGTCAAATATGTCTTGTGATAAGAAGAAAAGTGTCGGATTTAGAAACTAATGGTCCTTAAATTACACACTTTATTGGTGAATGTCTAGAGTGTTAGTGGGTATTTTGCTATCCAAGGAATTTCTACTTCAAGAGCTTTCATGCTTTATCAAGTATCAATTCCTTGATGTGCAACTATCAAATCTTCAACTTCCATTTTATTACATGTTAATTTTCTCGTCAAATTCATAATTGTTATATTCAAAGCTTCTTATACTTAGACCTAGCACTATGTTTTGTTGAGCACCACTTATGACATTGTTAGATGTTTTTTTAGTTTTGCATTTGCTTATGCTAATCCTTTGCAAAATTGGACCAACGCATCCATCTTATCAGACAATAATTCAATCATATCTTCATCTAATCTTTACAATGCCTCTAAGGAATCATCAATAAACACAACTTTGAACTCTTCATCTCTAGAAATACTCGAATCATTTTGAAACCTTGTTTATCACCTTGAAGAGATTCAATTCTAAAGGGAAAAATATACATGAAGGAGGAACCTGTGGAATGTCGTTTAGTTGGGTATGAATGTTAATGTTCCATAATTTTATTTTTTAAGTAATATACAAAGGGTGGTGAGGTTCTAGGATAAATCTGAGGTAGAGAGAGACTTGAAAGAGGGGTGAGAGAAATTGTCTCTTGAAGGAAGATATTGGTGTGGAAAAAGGGAGATGATTCTACAACAAAATTGTTTAGAAGGTCATTCAGGAAAGATAAAGTGGGTGTTGCAAGGATGGAGACATAGTAATGCCCAAAGGTGAAGGATGGGGTGTTGTTTGAGTCATGCAGAGTAGGGTGGGAAGGAATCATAACCTCTAGTAAGTGTATATTTTTGTTTATCATGAGAGCGGTAATGGTCTAATGGTCTTCCTCCATGATTAGGTTTAGGGAAAGAGGATGTTTGACTCCATATGGTGGCAAGTTGGTGGGATGATATTGATGTGTAGCATATGAGTTGGGAGGTGTTCATCTTATGCATTTCTAGTAGGTAAGATCACATGGATCATGGGATGTGAGGTCTATGATGGTGGGGTGGGTGCAAGTATGGAACATGGGCGTGACCAAAGGGGTGAAGGGTTTGCCAAATTCTAGAGTCAATTATGAATGATACTATTATTGTTTCTATTATTCCATTGACTAAAGAGGTGGAAGGCCATGAAGGGTTGGTTCCTAGAGTGTGTCATGTGTCACATCACTTGTGTAGAAGAGGTTTCTCAAACTCAGTTGAACTTTCTATATTATTTAACTTGTTCACTAGCTCTTTCACCAGTTCACCATATTAAGGATGGCTTGATGAGGGATGGTAGATCATTTCATATAGAACACTATAGGGAGTATTCACATGCTTGAAAACCTAGGAAGATATTATTGTCTAATTAAGGATGGGTGTGTCCTTATACTAATTAAGCTATTGGGCATCCTTTAATCCACACTAAAAATTCTTAAACTATGTCTCATACTAAAATATGTACTGTGATGAGTGCACTACAATCTCTCTAAACCCTTGTTTGTAATGAGAAAGTGGTTCTGAGGTAGTTCTTGTAGAAGAAGGAATCAATCCACTTAACATAAGGCACATACATAGTGATTCATGTTGAAAAAATACTATGTCATTTCTTAGAGGAATTTTGGAATTGTAAGGTACTTATCTAAATTCATAAAACATCTAACACTCCAAGAACCATCACCACATAGTACTATTCTCTTTGCAACCACACTACCCTATATTTAATAAGCACATCAATCTTTGATGGTGTACACAAATTTTTCAGTGAAGGAAAGGGAGAAATGATATATGATGTATTTGTTATCATGTTAATGGAACCCTATGCTTAATATCAAATTTTTGGAATGGGTGAGAATGTAGAGTTTGTATCTATAATACAACAACAATTTTCATTAGGGGATCATATTCTAGACAAACTTGGCATGACATATTTTAACAAGCAACATCAAAGAGAAGTAGAAGAAAAATGGATCCCATTTTAAATGGGCATACACAATGCATTGAGTCATAAGCAACTCAACTAAGCCAATCTAGTGTGAAAGTGGGCCATCAAATAGGGAAAATGTCTCATGGATAAATGTAATAGTTGAGGTGCTTAGACTAGGAGGTACCATGTGGGAGTGTGGGAACAAAGGTAGAAAATGGAGGTGGCCATGATATTAAGAGGTTTTTCCTTCATGAATGAGGGAGAAACCATAACATCCATGTTCAAATTGTTTAATCTTGGATTTGACTCTAAGTTGCAAAGGACGAAGAAGTAAGAATTACTTGATACTTTCTCATCAAGGTTATCAAAAGATACATAGAGGCCAACTATAAGACCCAAAACATGAGTAAGGTGGCTCTATGTAATGTAAACATATCTATAAACCATGTTCGAAATATTGTGTTGAAAACTATGTAGGCCAACGTGCATCAAAGCCTCATCCAAATCAATTTTTGGAGGAAATAAAACATGGAGAGGATCATTGCAAAAGGTGTTGGGTATGTGTTATATTCTTTGCATGAGTAGTAGTGTCTGAGTGCCTGCATTGGGCGTGCAGGGGGGTTAGAGGGGGGGTGCAGGGGGGCGGAGCCCCCCGCGCGGGGGTTCGGGGGCAGTGCCCCCGAATTTTTTTTTTTCGGGCCAACATATTTTCGTCGGGCCGACATATTTCCGAGACCACGTGATATTAGGTGGTTTTTCGGCACATGGTTTTTTTCCGATGGTTTTCTATTTCCGGTTAAGGAATTAGGGTTTTGGACAAATCCAGGTCATTGGGTTAGGGTTTTGGATGCCGCTGGCTCCTATATGTATATTGTATTGTAAACAGTGTAAAACAATGTATGAATATAATATATCCTGGTTTTCCCGGTTTGGGTTTCCAGGTGAAAAATCTCTATGTAATGTTTGTATTTGCCATTGTATCTTTTATGTTCTTTTCTGAATATCAGTTTGCAGTAGATATTGTACAAGGTTAGAATTTACATTTGGTATCAAAGATTTATTGGCTTCAGGGGGACGCCCTTGTCGTCAAGGGTTTGGCTCGGAACTGTGATAAGCCTTGTTACAGTGGGAGATCTACAATATTGTTTTTCAGGTGAAAAGAAATGGCAAGCAATTTGAAGATGGAAATCGAGAAGTTTAATGGGAAAAGCTTTGAGCTATGGAAGCTCAAGATGGAAGATCTTTTGGTGGACAGAGATCAGTGGATCGCGGTAGATCCAGGTACGACACCTACAGGAACTTCTGCAAATGACTGGAAAAAGACGGATCGGAAGGCAAAGAGCACAATTCGACTGTGTCTCTC
>ML783610.1:285800-301949 GCA_009831015.1 Picea engelmannii | reverse complement strand
ATGTGCAATTGATTCTTCGTTAAGAAAATCAAATAAGAGGAGGAGAGAAACACCTAAAGGTGGAGCAACACATTAACTCAATTGGATATGAGAGCCTTCCACCACTCCAATACGAATTTCAATATGAAAATGTTGTATTGAGATAATGTGCATGAGCATAAAAGAATTCTGCCTAGAGAAAAGTGTATAAATAATGATCCATTAATGGAAGAACGATCCACCTATAAGTGTGATGATTGCAATTAAGATTCATCAACACTTGCCACCATTGTCCACCAATGGAGACTACTATAAAACATAATTATGCACAGAGGGAAGTTGATTCTCCATAACATTTTTCCGCGAATTGAAAGAAATGGAACACTAGCCACCATTGTCCACCAACAAGATTACTGTAAAACATAATTCCACATAGAAGGAAGGTGATTCTCCATAGCATTTTTATATGACTTGAAAGAAATGGTGGTACACTCTGTAGAGTCCATTAATTCTATCCATTATATTTCCATGTTAGCTATAACTTCTCATATGAGATATTAACATATCATTATGGAAGACTAGATGTTGACAAGCACCCATGATATAAGGAAATAATAAAAATACATACACTATTGTAGTGAGTTAAAATTGAGGAGCATAGCAATTTGTAGAGGTATCCATCACTTATGTAGGACATGAGTCCTATAACTCCCTGATGGAGGTTGTTTTCTTTTATGATATAAGAGGGATCAAGTTGATTGTAGCCTTAGTTAGGTTGTCCTTTCTCCATATTACTTGTGTGTCTCAACAAGGTTTAGTACTCTTGTTTTCTAAAGAATTGAAAACTATATTACCCATTGTATGGATGTGAAGTAACTACAAACAATCAATTTCATTAAGTAGCTAGAGGATATTTTCAATCAGAGTGTTTAACTACCAAAGAGAAAAGGGTTGTGGATTGTCCCCATTCTTGTAGTGCTAATTTTATCAATAATACGTTTAGAGTCCTCTATGATAAGAACTTTGACACCCATAGTGTGAGCAATATCAAAACCTTCTCATAGTGTCAAAATATTTACTTCATATTTTGCAATCAGGATGACAATATATTGGGCATAATATGGTAGAAGTTCACTAGTGTCACTAACTAATTCTACCAAATCTTCCATGCCTTGGATTCCCTTTGGAGGCACCATCAAAATTTATTTTGACAAAGGGGACTTGGGGAAGTGACCATACTAATGTAGAACGTTGGAAATGAACAATTAGTCAGAGAAATTAAGGAAAAACTTCAACTCTAAAAAAAAAAAAAAGTTTTTATTGACACTTGTAAATCCCCAAGGGGTCTTTAGTTTCCATATTTTGGAAAGGGTGGTTTTTGAACCATTCTTGATATTTTTCCTTTGGATAAAAGAGAGTGGTCTATTTTCCCATTGAAAATATGTTGATTTCTTTCTTGAATTTAAATGTTCAAAGTAATAAAACTTGACACCTATTCATAAGCGAAAATAACCCCTAGGCTAAAGAAAAAGGAAAGCTAGAGTACCATGTTGGCTTAGGGATGAGAATTGTAGCCAAGCACAATCAAATGCCATAAGTATTGAGAATAAGGGTAAGTAGGGAAAATGAGCTTAATCATTTTAGAAGTACCGGAACAAAACCCATTTACAAATATAATTCCATGTGAGATTTTGTTTCCATCCCATTATAGATCTTGGGCCAATAGTTTAGGTTCCATATCTTACTCCACAATGAATGCTTTATCTAAAATTGAAAGATCTCTATTAGTTATGTGTATTCTTGTCTGACAATAAATCCGATTTATCCTATTTTCTCATCAAGGATATATGGTGTGAGTTTGTAGGTTATTGACCTTTCTTGTAGCCCTTGCCACATTTGGGTAGTGGCTAGCTACTCTAGGAATCTTATTGGCCAAGAACTTAGATGCTTCCATTTTTTGAAAAACAATGACAATATAGATGTAATTTGTTGTTCTTCTTCCACCAAAAATTGATTGAGCTTAATTTCTACCAGTGTTGGGTTGATATTGAACTCCCCCAATGGATCAATAGATTGTTATAAGGAGGTCGCCTATTGGACTCGCTAGGCTTGAATTTTCCAAACGTTGCATGAATTAAGGTATGAGCATTGTTTTAGATGTGGGATCCCTTTCAATAAATCATGGTTAAATCATGGTTTAAGGGATATTCTCCCATGAGAGGCATGGGACATATTTCCTCTTCCAAATCAATGTCTACATGGTGATCTCATGATACTAATGCCAAAGAAGCTTACCACATAAACAACTATTGAAACACTTCATATTATGGTGACTTGAGCCACCCTCGGCTTAATGAATATAAATATTATTCTAAGGAATAAGTGGATATTTAGTTTCTAATTTAGAACCACTCCATAAATATTTTTTTGGGAGTTGATCTAGTTTCTTAATAATGTGTTCAGGTGTAGTGAACAAAATTGAGAAAACAAAAACTAAAAAGGTTTCGAGTATGGATCTAAGAAGTGTTAGCTAACCCAAAAAACTTTGTTGCGTTTCTAGATTTTTTTTTAAAGCAACAATTATATTATCTTAAGAAAATAGGGAGGTTGTAGCCAACCTAGACAATCAAGTCATCCTCAGGACTTTCCAATTTGCAAACATGAGATGGAAGGTGGACATTTATGTTCCTTAATTTCTTATTCTAACTAATAGTACAACCACTAGAATATTACTTCACACTGACATTTTAAGAAGATATAACAAAATAACAACTTAGAGATGAACCTCACAATGAACAACCATATTTGTCCAATGAGGATTGTCATCCCATTGTTTTGTTGTGCTCAACTCCCCTTTCTATGAATTCTTTGCTTGTCTTCCTTCCCCTCGTTGTAGGGAGGGAGTTGAGATATTGTTTGAGGACCCCAACATACACAGGGGTTTATAAGCCATTCTTTGACTCCTCCTAAGGTTGGGGATTTTCCATTTCTTCTTGAAAATTTTCTTGATTTCCTTCCTGCTTCGCCTTCTCAATTGCTTCCTCTTCCACATGCCCCATATCCTCATTTAGAATCTCCAATTGATTAGACAGATCTTGGGAGAAGGGTGATTTAGTCTTGGGTTGACAAGGATACAATTTTCAACATTTTCTCCTTGTAATCACTTGCATTAGTTGTTTCGTGGGGTGAGGGGCAACTCCATATTTGTAGTCTTTGTTAAAATGGCCATACTCATGGTAGACATTGCATTTGAGAGAGTTACTCATAATCCAACTCATGGATGTAACGCCGACCATCAAGATTTGATTGGATTGCTTCAGAAAGGCCCTTTGAAAGGTCTACCTTTGTACAAATTCTCACATAGAAATATTAGCATGCCTTTTAACATTGTTTTGTTAAGAAACTCCCCTTTTGTTGTTGTTAATGAGTTGAAAAGTTCAATTATCTTAGAAGATAAAAAGAAGATGTATCCATACTAGAACTTCCCTTGGATTATCTTCCACAAGATTAAAATATATGATCCAATGATTTAAATAAAGGCCTTTTGGCCCTAGAAAGTATGGGTCGCTTCCATATTTGAAGTTCTAGTATTTCTTGCATTGGAAGAGGAAGGAAATATATCCATGTCCTTGTAGGAAGACATTGAGGGATCCTTGCATCAATGGATGTAAATAATCTTCCAACCAATATTCTATAGCATCATGACTTGACCACTGGCCCATGAAGTTACCAATCAACACATTTTTTGCAAAAAGAAGGGCCTTGCGTTTGGGAGATAGGTACACATTTTACATCTAGTATTTAGAAGCTCTTCACAAAAATTGAACTTGTAGACTTTGGGAGAGGTCCATTCTTTACCGCCTCAACAATGAATGATTTAAAATCTATCGCTTCACTTGCCAAAATCACATATAGATTTCGCTGCCCCATGGGGAAGTTTAGGAGAAACATGCCAATCCACTTCTTCTCTCCATGTTGAGTTGGAGAAGATATCTCATGACAACTAAGGAAAACCCTACCTATGTAGAAGTGACGAGCTCTAGTTTCACTTCCATTCTAGGTTGTTTGTGGCTCTAAGGTACACCCTAGTTGCAAGTGGAAAAAACAAGCTCCAATTTTACTTCCATTTTTTCTTTGGTTGTTTGTATTCTAGTCTTTTTTTCATTAACATCTTCGAAAAAAACCTTTTTAGCAAGTGCGAGATAAGGAACACTCATAACATCCCCTTATTTAGTAGAAGTTGCCCCTACATCTAAGAAACTCTTTGCTGGAAGTCAAAGTTTAGCCCCATTGTTATGAACTTTGCCTATAAACACATTGCTTCAAAAGATTTTGGCCATTTTTTTTTCTCTGGCGGAATCGACAACTGGGCATGGCTCGTACTCGCGTGACACGGGGTCGATTCCGACCACTACCACTATAACCTCCAGGTGTGTTACAGTGCCCACTACACAACACACAAAATAAGGCAGGGGTTTCAAACTTATAACCTCACATAACAAACTTCCTTTACATTTCCGCTATTTCCAATTGCTCTACACCCCAAGGCAGATTTTGGCCAATTAAAAACCACTGAAATCATCAAATTTTCAAAAAAATGAATACAAAGAGAAAAACTTTGGGTAACTAAAAACACTACTTTCATTATAAATAAATAAATAATACTATTGGAATACCCTTTATACAATGTTATTTTTAATATAAATAATAACAACGACATAAACATTTTAGAAAGACAATCTTGTCACTGTGAAATTGGAGGGAAAAAATGTTATTATACTTTTAACCAGGATTTTGTCAACTTCTAAATTAATAACATTTTAAAATAGCGATAATGCTGCACACACCATCTGTATTTGACAATGGTTTTTCACAACACATCCACTAAAGAAACGATGAGATTCACTATGATATGATGTACACACGACAAAACGATGATGTAAACACTTTAGAAAAGCAATCCTGTCAGCTTGAAATTGGAGGGAAAAACAAATTTTATTATACTTTCAGTCATGGATTTGTCAACTTTTAAGTTAAAAAAGTCTTTGAATATGGACAATGCTTCATCCACCATCTTTATTTCACAATGGT
Source organism: Picea engelmannii (assembly GCA_009831015.1). Taxonomy (NCBI): domain Eukaryota; kingdom Viridiplantae; phylum Streptophyta; class Pinopsida; order Pinales; family Pinaceae; genus Picea; species Picea engelmannii. The sequence goes on along the minus strand of ML783610.1, from coordinate 296,879 downwards.
GATCACAACACATCCACCGAACAAACGATGAAATTCACAGTCATATGATGTGAACACAGCAAACGATGAAATTCACAGTCATATGATGTTTACACAGCAAACGATGAGATTCACAGTCATATGATGTTCACACAACAAACGAGGTGTTACTGTAAGATTCACTATCAGTGGTGATCATAGTCAACGGTTACAAATTGCCAAGAAGGGTCCTTATCATGCAGGTGAAGTGACCCAAATCACTTTGATCAGTACAGAGAATTATCTTTCATGGAGGCTAACAGTAGGGTTTTGAGGTTTTGCTTGCTCATACGTATAAATCGACACAAGACTTTGACATGACCTTTAAAATTCCAAACACCTCACAATCCCGGAGAACAGAAGTCGAGGCGAATGTCGACAACAAATAATAGTATGACACTTTATCAAAAGAAGAAAAACGCGTAAAGTAAACCACCTTTGGAAATCCCAAAATATCGCCCACTAACGTCGCCAAAAGAAGAACGACATTGAAGAATACTGTGCTGTTTGATTGTTAATGGATTAATTAGCTCCCAAATTAGACTAAATCTGAAAATTCTAACCAAAGGCCTCGAAAATTCGGTCACTCTAAATGGTATGTAACCGTTAAAAGGCATGAGGTAGCCATTTGAACGCAAAAGGAGGATGAAGCGTGTCGTGTATAGTGCAGTTATTGCCTATAAATAAACTCATCTCATCTCCGTTATGCCGTGTCCATGAGCAAAGCGGTATTCTTGCCTGATAGCCCTGAGTCCTTGAAAAGTACTGGGTGGGTGTTAGTCTCTTCTGGTGAATCAAGCCCACCTGGAAGAAAGCATGGAGGACTGTAGGGTTCTATTCATGTTATTGCTAGCATTTTCTGTAAACGTGGCTGCAAATTCTGAAGGTGGCCAATAAACCCAGTTCATCCTATTGTGTTTTTTCACTGTTATGGCTTGAACAKATATACCATGCATGGGTTTTATAGTTTTGTTGTAATTCGAGTATTGTGGAGGACTTTAGCCTGTAATAGCTGCTACGAATGTTTAAGCCTTGTATATATTTGTGTTGGGATCTGTACCGATTAGTGCTCATAGCTGTGTTTGCAGGTGATGCTCTCTATGCCCTCAGAAGAAATTTGCATGACCCAGAGAATGTGCTGCAGAGTTGGGATCCGACCTTAGTAAATCCCTGTACTTGGTTCCACGTTACTTGTGACCGAGACAACCGTGTTACTAGACTGTGAGTTTAATGAACTCAAGCACTCTATTTTATTACAGTTCTTTTGGACTAGCAAGTTAACTGATTTTATTGTGCAGGGACCTGGGAAATGCTAGACTGTCTGGATCTCTGGTTCCTGATCTCGGAAGGCTCACGCACCTGCAATATCTGTAAGCTCTGGAAAAAAAGGCCCTGTAACCCTATGAAAGTTATATATGCAATATAAACGTTTGGGGTTTATTTTGAAGTAGTTTGTTTGTTAAATTTTTTCTTTGTTTCTCTGAATTTGTTTTAGCTTTTTGTGATATTATTTGGGTTTTGAAATATTATGTTTCATGGTAAAGAGGATTTGAATTGTGTGTCTACGAGCACTGAATTTAATTATGATAACGAATGCTTTCTCTCTTTCTCTGCTGAAAGTGCCGAAGAAATGGTCAGCTTTTTCTGCATGAAACAAAAGGTGAAAATATGAAATAGACGTCTGACTGGATCTCCCTACAGACACCAATCAAGTGGTTTGGAAACTGCTTTATTTTGAGCATAATTTATTGTTCTGTCGCAGTGACGTGTACTTGCACCCTAGGAAATCCTTGGAAGGCCCCCACCTAGTAGCTGTTTCACACCTTTGATTGTATGCACTATTACTTTCTGTACAGTTCAGAGGACCGGTGACTTCCATCTCCATGTGATGAGTCTGCTATCATTTATCATTTAATTTGATCAGTCTGCTATCATTTAATTTACATTGAATTTACTTGCAGCTTGCAATCAAACAAGATCCATGCAATAAATTTGCAGAGTAAATTCGCTCTGCACCTTGTTGTGAACATTGGAACCTTGATGCAAACAGTGGACTAGGGCAAACTATAACCTTCCATAAACTCTAGCATGTATTTAACGTAATGGTTAGGTAGTAAACATCCACTGCCTAGTAAATGCCATTAAGATCAGTATGGTTGAGTGAACGAAGATTAGCCTTGAATCATTCATTGCTCATTAAATGCCCTTAAGGTCAGTAAGGGAGTAAAGGATGCTTGGATTTTGAAATATTCGCTGCCCATTGAATGATATATTACAGTAAGGTTGAGTAAACGAAGCTTGGATTTTGAAATATTCGCATGCCCTTAAGGTCAGTAAGGTTGAGTAAAGGAAGCTTGGATTTTTTTGAAATATTCGCTGCCCATTGAATGATATTACAGTAAGGTTGAGTAAACGAAGGTTGGATTTGAAGCATTCACTGCTCATTGAATGCGATTAAGATAAGAAGTTGAGGAAAGTAATGTTAGATATGAATCATTTACTGCAAATTGAATGCCATTAAAACCACAAATATATTGGTAGAAAACATTATGTGTCTTCTGGTCATCTCCTCTTTTTACACAGAACAAGGGTAATTGACGTCGGTGGGGTTGACTCATCCTCGTCCTTGTTTTTGCTTCTCACCTGTATAGATGCTTTGCTGTGAGGGTTTCTTGATCTTCCTTGATTGGCATTCAAGATTTGCATAAATAAGAATGCGTTCAAGCGGAAGCCACCTGTTGCATATAGCATGGGTTGGAATCAGGTTTCGGTCAGTCAATCCATGTTGGGCTTTTACTAGTCATAAATTTATTATTAGTCATAAATTCATTTAAGAGTGTAGGTTTTCACAGTTTGGCATAATTCTAGAAATTTTTTTATAATAAAATTTTATTTATTCAACCTTGTGATGTTTAAAGGTTAAGTGGATAGTCCACCTATCATTTATCTGCACTTCCAAGGTTTCAAGTGAGTATCTGCACTTCCAAGGTCTCAAGTGAGAAGAGAATTGTATTACAATTTTTTCAACATCATGTTTACCAGTGGTCCAGATAGAAGTTTGAGATGTTTGCTAAGGGTTGGCTTGTTTTCATATACATATATATATTTTAGTCCGTTCGATTCTCTTTTCTGTTTTCGCAATTTAGGAAGACATGGTATGATTGATGGGTTGTATTTTATTATTACCATGACTGATGATTGATGGGTTCTATTTTATTATTACCCTGACTGACTGTGGACCATTATTTAGGAAGACAGGAGATGATTGATGGGTTCTATTTTATTATTACCCTTGACCTGTGGACCATTATTTATTCTTACTGTGTCTACAGAGAGCTTTACAAAAACAACATAGTCGGACGGATTCCAAAGGAGCTCGGTAATTTGAAGAGCCTTGTCAGCCTTGACCTGTACCACAATAATCTCTCAGGGGACATTCCTGCTTCACTAGGAAAACTCAAGTCCCTAAGATTTTTGTAAGTTCTATTCTTTGGAGTTGGAGCAATAGACAAATCAAGGAATATGCCTGCACAAGTGCATTTCTTAACATGGTCGTGATTATTTAATACATGCAGGCGTCTGAATGGAAATAAACTCACTGGTCGAATCCCAAGAGAGCTAATGAATTTGAGCAGCCTTAAGATAGTGTACGTTGCCCAGAATTTTCTTTATTTGAGCATATATTTCATTATGCAGTATATTGATTATTCCCCACATGGGTTATTGATTGTGATAAAAAAATGGATTTACAGAGACTTGTCCGAAAATGATTTATGTGGCACCATTCCCACTTCTGGGTCATTTTCCAAATTCAGCGAAAAGAGGTGGGTATTTTTCTTGATATCGGAAATACTAAATTTATTTTAAGCACTCTGTTTTATTTGGGGACTGACCCTGCTATTTCCGATGATGTTTTAAATCGCAGTTTTGAAAACAATCCACGGCTAAACGGGCCAGAGCTGATGGGGTCGGTGGTATATGATTTGGGCTGCAAGTGATCCATATGAATAAAGATGAGGCTCCGAGCAGTGGAATAATTTCTTCTTCCTGCCACAGAAAACTTATCTTTGCTGTATAAAATCATTAAAAATGAATTCTGTAATATAAGCTCTCCGTTTTGTAGAGCATTTGGAGATCAAATGCTATTTGTAGATCAGGCAACACTGCAATGTCAGTTGGGGATCAGGCAATACTGTAATATGTGGTGAAAACTTTCACAGTTTTGTAATACTGATCTAAATGTATGTGGCTCCAGTTTTGGACTTTGCAATGCCAAATGATTTAAGAATTGTTAAAGCAATTAAATCCTTGTTAAGTCTTTTGTTTTCTCTTGTTAAATCACCATCTGGATTTTGTAGTTTTCAATTTTTACGTGGGGATTTTGCAACACAAAGCGACCAAGAAATATGCAAAACTCTCGAAGTCAATAAAGCACTTCGTTTGTCTCTCCACAATCAAATCACATGTACTAACAGACACTGTTACAAGCTATGTGTAATGCTGAAAAAGCCTAAGATATAGCCCCAAGCTATGATGTAATCCCGCCATAATGACATGAAAATTATGAACAGTAAAAGCTGAGTTGATATTTTAAAACTGAGAACTTACAGGCCAAATAGGGTTTCTAAATATGGATTTGTGATTGTACAAGAGGAGATTCAAGGCAGGACGATGGATGTGGCGGTGGGGCCATCATTTCCTGCAGGGGAAGGGCGGGAAGAATCTCAATCATTGCATTATGGAGGTAAATTCTGGAGGCGGAATTTTAATAGTCGTGGTGGATTCTTGGGGGAATAAACAATGGATGTGACATGTAACACAAACAAATTTACGGAAAAATTATAAAAGATACGCATATCAAATATTTAACTCTTGCATGTGCACTCACGCCACTCCACCAGTTGAGCACTCAGAGGGGCCAAAATGTCTATATTCGCCGTGATTGTTAGCCGTCGTTATTGTTCGCCGTCTTTATTCTGTCAGAGGTGAATACGAGTGGAAGGCTCTGATCAGATGCCAAAATTTGAATGGCGTAAAGAGTCTGTACACACCTAAACAAGGGCCAGGGCCAGTCCTTGCGGCCTGGCTACGTCAGATCGTGAGAGAGTTAAAAGAAGAGAAAAAAAAAAGCAAGCAATGAAATGTTGAGTTTGCAATAACAGCTTCAATATAATTGTAGAGTTTTAAGACTTGGTTTAAATATTATATTTTTTTAGAATTTTTTTTGTTGGGTTTAAATATAATTGGTTCAGAAATTGATTAGAAATTTTAAAAAAATGGACGAGATTGCAGATATTAATTGGTGCGATTGTGCACAGTCCTGTTGAAATGAAATAGAGTTTTTTTTTAATTAATTGTTATTTGGATTGGTGTTTTAATCAAAATTGCAATTCAAACAATAAAAAATATTAATTTCACCAATAATTGGATGGATTTACATATATTAGTTGGTGAGATCGTAGCACTGGTGAAATAGAGGGTTTTCATTCAAAACTACAATTCAAACAATGGAAAATAGTAATTTCACAAATAATTGGATATCAATTGGTGAGATTGCAGTACTGGTGAGATTGCAGATGTTAGTTGGTGAGATTGTGCACAATCCTGCTGAAATAGAGGGTTTTTTTTTTCAAAACTGCAACTCAAACAATAGAAAATAACAATTTCACCAATAATTGGATGGAATTGCAGATATTAGTTGGTGAGATTGTAGTACTTTGGTGAAATAGAGGTTTTTCATTCAAAACTACATTTCAAACATGGAAAATAGCAATTTCACAAACAATTGGATAGCCAATTGGTGAGATTGCAATACTGGTGATATTGCAGAACTGGTGAAATTGCAGATGTCAGTTGGTGAGTTTGTGCACAATCTTGCTGAAATAGAGGTTTTTCATTCAAAACTACAATTCAAATAATAGAAAATAACAATTTCACCAAATGGAATTGTAGATATTAGTTGGTGAGATTGCAGTACTGGTGAAATAGAAATTTTTAATTTCACAAACAATTGAATAGCCAATTGGTGAGATTGCAGTACTGGTGAAATTGCAGATTTTAGTTGGTGAGATTGCAGTACTGGTGAAATTGCAGATTTTAGTTGGTGAGATTGTGCACAATCCTGTTGAAATACAGGTTTTTCGTTCAAAACTGCAATTCAAATAATAGAAAATAACAATTTCACCAAATGGAATTGCAGATATTAGTTGGTGAGATTGCAGTACTGATGAAATAGAGGTTTTTCATTCAAAACTGCAATTCAAATAATGGAAAGTAGTAATTTCACTAACAATTGGATAGACAATGATAATTTAGTGGTGAAATAGAGGTTTTTCATTCAAAACTACAATTCAAACAATGGAAACTATCAATTTCACAAACAATTGGATAGCCAATTGGTGAGATTGCAGTACCGGTGAGATTGCAGTCCTGGTGAAATTGCAGATGTGAAACTGCAGATGTTGGTTAGTGAGATTGCAGTCCTGGTGAAATTGCAGATGTGAAATTGCAGATGTGAAACTGCAGATGTTGGTGAGATTGTGCAGAATCCTGCTGAAATAGAGGTTTTTCATTCAAAACTGCAATTCAAAGAATAGAAAATAACAATTTCACCAAATGGAATTGTAGATATTAGTTGGTGAGATTGCAGTGCTGGTGAAATAGAGGTTTTTCATTCAAAACTGCAATTCAAACAATGATGGAAAATAGTAATTTCACTAACAATTGGATACACAATGATAATTATTAGGAAAAGTCAAAGTTTGCAATAGACAATGAAAATTATTAGAAAAAGTCTAAGTTTGCAATAACATAATCAATATAATCGCAGATTCTAAAGGGTAGTCTAAATATCAAACTTTTTGAAGATTTTCTGGTTGGGTTTTCTGATTAGTTTTGTTTAGAAACCTGTTAGAAATTTGAAAGCATGGATGGAATTGCTGATATCAGTTAGTGAGATTGTACAGTCCTGATGAAATAAATGTTTTTCATTCAAAACTGCAATTCAAATGAATGAAAAATAAATGGCCAATAACCAATGGCCAATGATAATTATTAGAAAAAGTACAAAAAATCTAATAGATAAATAAGAAATAACTCTAGTTCATTTTATAAATAGCCAATGCTTAATGCTCGTGCAAGAGAAGCACATGTGAAAGAGCCAATGTCGACTTCTTATGGCTTGTTTGGGGTTAAGTGACACTTGTAAAAGGGAAAACCAAGGACATCTAAGGCTACCAAGATGAAATCTTAAAAATTGAAGGGCCTATCTTCATCCCTTATATACACAAGTTCTTCAATTTAGTAGTGAAACATGGCTCCCTTAAACCTTGGACTCAAAGCCTCGAGTGACTAAAATTCCTACTTTAAAGTCTTCACGAATCCCCTAATGTCGTGGACAAAATTCCAAATGTTTCTATATAGGATGTAGTGTTTTCTATAGAAAACATAAAGTTTGGGTTTAAGCGACTCACAAAAGGGAACACTAAGGACATTGAAGGCTACCACGCTGAAATATTAAAAATCAAAGGACCTATCCTCATCCTTACATACACAAAGTTCTTCAATTTAGCAGGTAAGTAGGGATTGCCTAAACCTTGGACTCAAAGCCTCATTGTACCTATTTTTAAAAGTTGAAATAAAAACAATCCATCTAATTATAGGACCATTATGATTAGCACCATTTTAGTGAAGCTATATGCAAGTATTTTGGAGAAGAAGATCAACGTATGGCTAGAAAACTATGGAAAAAGAGTTGAAGGCCAAGTTGGTTTTAGAGGTTATCATTCAACCGTGGACCACCTTGTCATGCTTACGATCATTGTAGAGGAGTGTCACAATAATAAAACCAATATGCTTTGTTGTTTCGTTGACTTTAGAAAAGTTTTTGACACAGTGCCTAGGACTAACATTTGGAATAGGTTAGAAGAGCTAAAAGTTCTTTCGATTTGAGAGTTGTTGCAGTTGTACGAGAACGTTATTGCCAAGTTTAGGAACATTGAGGGCTAGTAAGAAGAAATTCACTGTAATATAGGAGTCGAGCAAAGTTGTCCCTTGTCCCTTCTTACCCTTACCCTTTTTGGCATATACATTAACAAGTTATAAGACTGTTTGGAAGATGTAGGTTGTGTTAGCCTTACTCTTGTTGGTATAATCATCATCCTTCTTCTTTATGCTGATGATATTGTTTTATGGGGATGAATCCCTATGACCTGAGTGAACAACTAAGAATCCTCAATGATTTCTGCTTTAGTACATGTATGATTGTGAACACTGACATAATGAAGGTTATGATAACTAAATCCAAAAATATCACTTATGATGTTTTCGTATATGAAAACAATAGCTTGGAGGAAGTGCCATCATACAAATATCTTGAAATTTTGATATTCATCACAACCTTGATTGGAATTATAGCATTGAGAAAATGATAAATGGAGGGAGGAAAACTTATTATGGGCTTGAAAATAATTGTAAATCAGTGAACCTTTGGCTATGGGATAAGAAAAAACTCTTCTTTGAGACTCTCATCGCCCGTGTTATCTTATATGGATACAAAGATAGGAGATGCATTATCTCTAGAGAACCCTCGAGAAATATATCTGCAGATTCAATTTTTTTTATAACATATAATCTCAAAATTAAAGGCATTACATCCTATTCTCTTCATAGAAGTGAGCCTTTCCCCCATTGAGAGCATGACTATGATTAGGTACTTAACACACAAGAACAAGATAAACAACATGGACAACAAGAGGCTCCCCAAAATTACTTCAAACTCCAGTGGCTCACGTGAGGATGGCATAAAGATGCCAAGTCTTGGCTAAATAATTGGGGAATAAAGAAAGAAGTGATTTTGCAGAACACTGATAATATTAAATATATTATTACAATGAAATTTAAGGAGAATCTATGGTGTGACAAATAATTAGAGGATAAAAGAAAATTGAGATACTAGGAGGTGTTCAACCCTAGTATAGAACATCATAAGTATCTCTTTGTTTTGATTAGCGTAAAGAAGAAAATCAACATTGCTAAAATAAGAACAAACTCTCACGCATTGCATAGTGAAACTGAGCATTAGACAATTTACAAAACACCATGGAATTTGTGACACTAAGAGGGTTGAAGATGAAAAACACTTTCTCTTAGAGTGCCCTTTGTATACTCAAATTAGATCATAATTTCAAAACATTTGTCACAATATCGATCTTCCTAATCTTTTAAATCATCAAAACTATGGTAGTTTTGTAACGCTTCTCTTAATGCTTTTCGAGCACATAAACAACATTCTAAAGAAATACAAGTAATCTTTTACCTTTCTTAAGGTCTGATAAACCAATTCTAATCTTAGTGGATGTTAATCATCATCATCATTAGTATTACCACACTCTTCTGAAGGTCGAAAAACCTACCATAACTTAGTTGTCAATCGACAATGAGGATAACGATCACTTGTTGCCACTTGAAATAGCTCGTTGGTGATTTTTAAGGGGGTAGGTGTAACATCCCCGTTTTTAATCCCCAGTTTCACGATGTATAATGTAAATACAATGTATGGCCACATATCCAACTATGTAATATGTAAACATTGTATATCGTAATAATAAAATAAAAAGTAACACCGGTTGTAGATGGACATGGATGGATTAATGGGGGCTAAGTTTCCACAAGAAAAGAGAATGTCTAATAGAGGGGTCCAAAGGAAAGAATTGATGTATATTAATCCTAACCCACCTTTCTAAATTTTATTATCATGTATGAACCTTCTATTTTTTTTTTGAGTATTCCCAAAGCCAATCATTGAATACATGTAAGAGGGTTGGTGTGTGAGATCACCTCATGGAGTTATTGATATCATAGGCTAAGTACAAGCAAACAAGGGGGAAGTGTGACAGTCAATTAAATCCTTTTTGGGAAGAGTGAGAGTCAAACAAGCATGAGAAAGTAAGAAAATTCATATGGAAAAAGGAAGCTATTTTTACATGCAATTTTTGGGACAATAAAGGAGAGTAGAGTGCTAGAGCTTGGAGGCAACCATAGTGGGCATGCGTGGTAGTTGTTGGGAGCTGCAAATGCATGAATAAGCAGGTTGTTAGGCTTGTAGAGTGAGATTTTGTGAGAGAAATTACCCTACAATAATGAGCTTCTTGTTGTGAGTTTTTCCTTACAATTGACATCTCCAGAGTTCCCATCAAGGGAGATTCCTAGTCAACTTGTGCTGGAGTACTAGATGGAAGTGGGAAGACCTAAGGAACTATGTGCAGTGAAGGAGGATCTCATTCCTTGGGTTGTACAGGTTGAGGGGAAGAGAGCTAGAGGATTGAGATAGCTTAGGAAAAATCAATTTGTTGTCAGTAAAATTGGGTTGTGAGTAGACATGAGGGACACCCTTTCTTGTGGATTCATAGCCCCAACTTGGGGGTGATTCGTTGTTGAGATCTTGAGCAACAAATCTATGGATGGGTGGAATGTCCATCCCATCTAGTCAGTTGCACATTGCTATTAAAAGATAAGTGTTTTATCTCTGTTTATTATTCTTATTTATGAAATTTACTTGTTGTGCATACACTTTGTTCTTGAGTATTCACATGTTGTTGTGTGTAATTTATATGCAACTGTGTATACGTTTATTTCGCTGCAATCATAATGCTTCTAGACACATGTTAAATCTTCTTTGCATTGCATTTAATTGTGAGATTATCTGTTGTGTGCTTACTCTGAGTTTTAAGCAGTTGTATGTTGTTGTGGGAATGTTAATTTAGTTGCATTAATGTTTTAAGAATGTTGGTTAAGTGTTTTTAGCATGCGTGCATTTGATTTAATTAGTATCATAAAATTTTAAATTGTAGGGATTAGTAGTTGTAACACCCTGTTTCCCCCAGATTGTAAATATAACTGAACTGGCCAAGGACTATGGATATGTGATGTAAATGGACCTGTAGAAAGAGGTCAATAAATGTAAATGACAGTTTGAATTTATTGCAGAACTGCTGAGAGGGGATGTGCGGAAAAGAGACCACGATGGTGGTGGAGGGCACCTTGAAAAAGGGGCGTTAACTT
>ML783610.1:232978-279309 GCA_009831015.1 Picea engelmannii | reverse complement strand
TTTATTATAAACATTAAAAATCACAAAATAAAATGATATTCACTATCAACAAATAATATACTAAAATTTACTATAAATATTAAAAATAAGAAATAAATAAAATAATATTCATTATAAAAAAATAACATAATGAAAATAATCAAATTGATTTCAAAAATATAAAAAATTGTTTGGAATACCCAAACAAAAATAGGACTTCAACGATAGAACTTCTGGAAACGTGCATATTTAATTTAATTCTCAAAATATTTAATTTACATATTTCCCTTGGTAAACCACTCGGTCTCTAATTCCTTTTTCGGCGAAGGATTCACTTCTAACTCTAGCGTTATTTCGTATTTCACGAGATATATAATTCACATCCCAAGAGAGAAATCATTCGTGACTAGTTTAGCAGAATTCTAATTGTGGCGAATGTAGAAGGTCGAGGMAGTTATAGTTATTCCGTAATTGACGGTATTTTCCACCAACGGGGACGCAGGTGTATTTCCGTAACCTAACGGAGCAACAGTCTCAGAACGAAGGAACGAAGTCCATGGAACCCGCGGCAGGGACGTGGCTGGGAGTCGGCGTGTCAGCAACCCTTGCGAGGCCAAAGAGAGCGAACATCAGGACCACAGCGTACGCAGCTGCCACTATTAATTGTTTATACATTAATAATCAAATCTAATTAATTGTTATTGCAGGTCTAATTGTTTGAGTCAAATCTATTAATTACTTATACATCGAATAACGTGAAGCCTGCAATAACAGTTGAAAGATATTAGCCAATCAAATGTTAGAAAAATAGTTTTTTTTATTATTAAAAAAAATACATATTTTGATTTCTTATGTTATACATTTGAAATAAAACAAAAATAAAAAAGTCAACCTAAACTAATAGCCAGTCAACGATGAACTCATCGCTATTAGTCCCTGGCCTTTGGCAGAGACTAATAAGGCCCATAAGGTAGTTAATGTGTGGTTATTCATAGTAAAATGGTCAGGTTAATGAAATAAGGTTCATTAGGCGGCTGATACTTATTAATGATGGGACCAAAAATAGTCAGGGTTTTTCTAGTAAGAAACTATTTATATAGGTAGAAGGCTAAACAATGTTTTTTCAAGTCTTTTTATTGTATTGGAGCTCTACTCATTTGGAGGTTTCTCCCTTGAAGAGACTCACGAGCATTACTATCTTTTTGGATTATCAATAAAAGGGTTTATATTCTACAAGTTTAATGCTCTTGTTTCTCCCATCTTACTTTACGCAGTCTATATTTCTTCTGATATTGCTCATAATTTGTTCTTTCTATTGATTAAGTACACTACAAGTGGTATGATAACACTTTCTTGTGCTAGCACGTGCCTATTTTTTAGAGATTTTTAATAGGGACATGTTTTGACATCTTTAAACGCAACAATGTGTTGTTCAGTGGGTAAAAATATGCTTAGAAATCATACACATAGGGAATATAAGTGGACTTACATGGTTGGACACCTTTGTACACCTCTATTGAAACCTAACAAGTAGTACCACATTGGATAGAATTTGTATATGAAGTTAATATTCCATGTACCTTCGGGCATATAATTAACCCTCTAGGTTTAGCTCAAATCCTCCTTACATAAATGTATCAACTATTTTGTTGTTATAATACATTGAGCACAAGACTTAGGGAGATCACTCTTGCATACCAGAAAATTAGGTAGTACGACTAAGGGTACGATCTATCCTCCTTAGTTAGTGCCGTAAAATATCAACCAAGTGCTATTGTTGGAAACCTTCAAGTATAATATAGAGCTATAACACTTGACATTCCTTTTCTCTTAGAACCTTGTAGGCCCTATCCTTTACAAAATGAGCAATGTAATTCTAGTATCTTAGAATATCAAGAATTTTAGAATTTTGTTAGTATAGTAATACTTGGAAATGAGTAATACTTTTGTAGGAGTTCAAGAAAAATTCTAAGGCCATCTCGTACCATTGTTGGAGACCAATCTCAAAAGACTCATTATGCAATAATAAACAGGTTAGTATACCTCTTTGGTAACCCTTTTGGTGGACCCAAGGGTTCCATGGTAGCCATTAGAAACATGACCATGGATACCAAAATCACCCAACGAGAAACCCATTTTCTAAGATCAATGAACAAGGCCCTAAGATCGATAACTTGGAAGCATAAGTTTCTAAGATTGATGACTTGTAATCACAAGTCTCTAAGATGGACAACCTACATGAATACCTACAACAATTTGTCCTTGTAACCTAGGGGCATGGGTAGTAGGCACTAGTGCAATAGTCTAATCGTGAATAACTCATAGGAGGTTGTCATTGTGTGAATGCATGAAGCTGGGTAACATTTTTTGGCAAGTGAGAAGGTGAAATAGTATATATTTTTTACCCTTGATCAAGCTAATTTAAATCATGTGATTGAGGTATCTATAGCTCGATCGAGTGTTTAAATAATTTCTTAATTGAGGGTTCTTGACAAATAGGACAAACCCTCAATTGAAGTGTTAAGCGAATCCTCGATTGAGTTATGGAGCTTGATGGAGAGTTATAACCTCGATTGAGCTCCATACCTTGATCGAGGTTCTAACAGTTCATAAAATAGAAAAACATGGGTTCGGAGGCCTATTTTACTATTTGCAATAGTGACATATAGGCCCACTAATTGGCCTAAATCGAGATTTCAACCCAATTTACTCCACCAAAATTTAGACGATAACATTTCCATATGGACTATAATCCAAGAGGTAAGCATTTTTCATATTTTTCAAAAGAAATTATAACAATTCCATTAACAACAATTATGTTGCCATAATTTTAATTTGTTGTTGAAATCTTAATTCTTTGTTTTAATTGTATCAATCGGTAGTGTTTATGCTGTCGGTTTTATTTTCAACTATTTATTGGAAAGTAGAAATGCTGCTAGAATTTTTTCAATCCTCTAGTAACACACAAAGGATTGAAAAATATTCATTGATACATGGTAAACAACAAAACTGGCAATATAAATGTTGCTGTTTTTTTTTATCAATTTGTTTAGAAAAATTAATCAACCAATAACATTTATGTTTCTATTTTTTTTTTCAATTGTATGCTGGCAAGCAAAAATGTTGCTAATTTTTTTTCAATCCTCCCGTAATGCATAGAGGATTGAAAATTATTCACCAATTCATGGTTGAAAAATAGCATGGCCAAACACTAGACAACTCACATGTTATTGAACAGAGACAGGTTGAAAACTTGAAAGCATACTACCCTACTATTAAAGACCATCGATTAAACGATAGGTAAACAATCAACTCATTGAGTATTGGTACAATGCTACCTACCATTTATACACCATGATCTCTCCTTTCAAATCTCTTTATGGCTCTAAAAACTCATAACCCAAAGAGTCAAATTTTCCAAACACAATTTAGATCTATCTGCAACTGACACTCTTCAAGATTTGCATAAGATATATAACATCTTTAAGGAGAACCCAACCATGGAAATAAATGTGATGATTCATTTCACTAACCAACATATTTTTGAGTGCCAATGTGATATAGGATGTTGGGTTGTTATATTCTTTGCAGTGAAAGTCTAATCGAGATAGATCAACTAGGAGTGAAAGTTGAAGGTTGAAGTGGATTGATTGGGAAAAGTTGAAGTCGAAGTAATCGATAGCTATTCAAAGAGGTCAACCGACAAGAGTTCAAAAGGAGGTCGTGTGGAAACTGACTAAATATTGAATGAAGGTCGACTGGTATGTCGAAGGAAGGATGGGAGAAACTTAAGAGAAGGGAAAGGAGTATGATTTGACTGCATCTTGTAGATTTAGTGTTGCAGAATGTCTTAGGTGAAGACTTGGTCAAGAAACCATGGGATAAGTTGGGAACCTTTCACCATTCGAAATATGATCCAGGTGGATATCGATGGAAACCCACCTTTTCCAACTGGCTCAAAACAATTTTTTGGCAATTTTGGTAATTTACTATTTTTAGCATTTTTTAACTTCCGGGGCCATTTTGAGGGCCTAAATGAAGGTTTTTTGGGATCGAGCTTCTCAATGATAGTTGAAGGCTCTAATTGATCCCCCAAAATGAATCTCCTCGACGATACATTTCCAATGGGATATCGTGCACCTAAAATGAAGATCGTATGCAAAAGTTAGGACCTTGGGAAGTTGATGTATTGACTTACCCAAACGGGGCCCACATGAATTTTGGCGCTTCATCTCCTAGGGTTAGGTTTTTGGATGTCTATGGTTTTTGAAATTCCTGTTTATTGTAAAAAGGCCTTCAGAGCTTCATTGTAATCATCTTCTTGCGAATGCGAGTAGCCGTCACATCTCTTCTCAGAGATAAGCTGCCACCGTTCTAGTGAGTCTTTCACTCTGTAATTTTACAATCTCTGTACATTTCTTTCATTAATATAAATTGTGTATTACTGTATCTATGTGTTTATGGTTTCATCTCTAATACATTTATTCTATATTATTGGATATCCGTGATACCTCAGTGCATTTCTTTATTATATCTCCTCTCTCATTTCGTGCCTAAAATAATCCTGATCAATGGTATCATAGTAGGCTTCTCTTGATCGTTTTTTTCAGTGCATGTCCCTGATGAGGTCTGAGTATAACAAGTTGGGTCTCGAGTTTGTCTCTCTTGAAGAAAATTGCTCTCACACGCCCAAGAAACCCTCCATGGAAGAAGAAAAGAAAAATGACAGAGCAGACGATTCTATCAATCTGTTGCTTGAGCAACTCTCACATGACAGAGGGACGAAATGATGGAGAATTTTTCCCACATCCTTCAACGTCTACCGATAGAAACATGTGCATCTTCATTAAATGACCACTTTGGAAGCACCTCTCCTTTCAAGGTACATGTTAATTTTGATATTCCTGTATTTGAAGGTCAGATAGATGCGGATGCCCTAGACAAGTGGTTAAGTCTGCTAGAAGGTTATTTCTCTATTCATCATTTTTTCGACAGGGAAAATATCACCTTCGCACTCCTTAAATCTCTCCCCCATGTCAAACATTGGTGGGAAACTTATTGGGAGCAAAGTTCCACAGAGGAGTCTGGAATATATGGGGCCGAGCCCACTCGGGATTTTTTTGTGTATGCGATAAAGGAACAGTATTACCTTGTTGGCAACTATGAGGACAAGTAGATAAGATGGAACAAACTACAGCAAGAGAGGGGCCAAGTAGTTCCGGAGTTCACCAATACCTTCCATAACTTGCGCAACAAGATGGGTATCAAAGACTTCGAACGACATTTGGTTTTGAAATATCGTGGGGCTCTACACAGATACATCCAAACTAAAATGGATTTTTTGGACATTTCATCACTCGGTGCTGCTTATCGATATGCTGTTAAAACCGAACAGATATTTAAGCACCAGAACAAACAAGAGTTTGGGTCTGCAAATCTGCAACAACCAAAGTATGATAAAGACGACCCTAATAAATAGTCTCCCGAAAACCAGTCCAAGCCACATGAAAATAAGGGACACAGGAAGACAAAGAAGGACACTGGAAAATGGTGCGATTTCCACAAAAGACCTTGGCACAAAATCGATGAATGTCTCTCAAAACAGTCATTGGTGGCCAAGATCAAAGACAAGGAGTTGAACCTTGATTTAGAATCCGATTATGAAAATACTGGTAAAAGACAAATCATCGACACAGACCCCACTGCTATTGTCGCGACTGCAACAATTCAACCAGAAGAATCAACAGATCATGAGGAGGGGGAGCACCTTTTTCATTCACAGATGTGGGTTAAGGGGACCCTGCTGCATTTTATTGTTGATAGCGGAAGTCAGAAGAAACTCATCTCGACAAAGGTTGTCAAACAATTGGGATTGTCGACAACACCACACCCAAAACCATACAACATCGGGTGGATTTTCCAGGGACGAGATATTCGTGTCAGCCAACAATGGCAATTGTCATACGACATCTAGCCCTTCAAGGATGAGGTATTATGTGATGTTTCCCCATTGAATGTCTACGATGTTCTCTTGGGCCAGCCATATATGTGGAAACTCCATGTTGTTTATGAGTCTCGACCCCGCAGTGTCATTGTTTCTATGGGGGGTCATATCTACAAACTACCAGAGGTATTTCCGACTAATATTCCACCTAAACAGTGCCGCAAGGTAGTATCTCATACTACAAAATTTAGTTTCTTCACAATCTGTTCAAAAGGGGAACAGAAGGATACTGCAACCACTACAACCTTGACCCAAACACCTTCTATCCAATAGAAGCAAGTCGACAAGATTGTAGCAAAGTGTAAAGATTCCTTCTGCACACAACCATATCATGTAGCCAGAATGGTTAAAAAGGTCCAACCCTTCTAGCCACATGTTTGTGACAACCTTCAACAAGCTAAGTAGCACAACTTCTCCAACAAGGCAAGTAGCTCTGAAGATGCAGATTCAACAAACACTTTTCCCTCTCCTCCGAGCACTCAACGCAATGGAGACCATTACTTCATAAGGAGGGAGGATTTATCCAGGTGGATATCAGTGGCCACCCACCTTTTCCAACTAGATCAAAACAATTTTCTGGCAATTTTGGTAATTTACTATTTTTAGCAGTTTTTAACTTCTGGGGCCATTTTGAGGGCCTAGATGAAGGTTTTTTGGGATCAAGCTTCTCAATGATAGTTGAAGGTTGTAATTGAGCCCCAAAAATGAACGTCGTCGATGATACCTTTCCAACGAGCTATTGTGCGCCTAAAACATAGATCGTATGCAAAAGTTACGACCCCGAGAAGTTGATGTACTGACTTACCCAAACGGGGCCCACATGAATTTTGGCGCTTCATATCCCAGGGTTAGGTTTTTGGATGTCTAGGGTTTTTTACATTCCTGTTTATTGTAAAAATGCCTTCAGAGCCTCATTGTAATCATCTTCTTGCGAATGCGAGTAGCAATCACATATCTTCTCATAGACAAGTTGCCACCATTCTAGCGAGTCTTTCACTCTGTATTTTTACAGTCTCTGTACATTTATTTCATTAATAGAAATAGTGTATTACTGTATCTCTGTGTTTATGGTTTCATCTCTGATACATTTCTTTTATATTATTGGATATACGCGATAACTCTGTGCATTTCTTTATTATATCTCTGCTCTCATTTCGTGCTGAAAATAATCCAGATCAAAATCCCTGGTAAATAAGTTGTTCCTTAGAAAGAAACTGTATCTTCTAAGGATGAGTGAGGGAAGTTTGATAACTAAGAATTTAAATGCGTTTAATACCATAATAATCCAACTATCTTATGTGGATATCAAAATTGTCGAGGAGGATAAATGTATTATCTTATTATGTTCTTCGCTAGACTCCCAAGATAGCTTAGTCGTGGCTATATGGATTAATTCAACCACATTAGCACTAGAATACGTGGTTGCGTCTATACCGTTATAAGAAATGGAAAGGAATAATATGGAAGGATCAAACAAATATGCTTTAATGGTGAGAGATCGACCAATTGACAGAAATAAAGATAAATTCTCCAGTAGAAAGTATAAGTCAAAGGGTAGACATAAATACCTTGTTTAGTCAACGAGAAGATGTTGGAAATGTGGTAAAGATGGGAATTATAAAATGGAATTCATGTTGAAGGTATTGGAAGTCAGTACAGGATCCGATGAGAAGCATTTGATTGAGAGAAAGACTACTCCAGATAAAGGAGGTGATGTGTATTTGGCGTCGACTAATACACAGTCAGATCAAGATGTTTGGTTGATCGACTCAGGAGCATCCTATCATATGACACCACATAGAGAATGGTTTTGTGAATATGAATGATATGAAGGAGGAGATGTGTTCTTGGGCGACGACTCAACAAACAAAATTATCGGATGGGGAAGAGTCTGACTACTACTGCAAGATGGGAGCAGTAAAACCCTTCTAGGTGTGCTACATATTACGGGTTTGGCAAGAAACATGATATCTATTAGCAAGATGATTGATGAGGGAGTGCACACTCTATTTCAGAAGGATATGTGCAAAATGGTTAGAGGTGTGATGGTCTTAATGAAAGGAGTTCATATTGGTTCCCTATATAAGTTATTAAGGAATGTCGACTCGACTAGATGCAACAACATTTCTATTCCTGAAGTCGACTCGACTTGACTCAACTCAGGCTGAGTCGATTCAAACCGACTCGATAAGTCTTTGTCAAGTCGACCCGACCATGCTATAGAACGAGAGGATGGGACACATTGGAGAAAAAGGACTTTGAGTTATGCATAACAAAGGCATGTTCAAATATTTTCCTCAATGTAACTTAGAAGTTTAATTTTTTGAACATTGCATACATGGAAAATAAAGTCGAGTGAGGTTCCCATTTACAGTGACAAGGGAAAAGAGGATTCTATAATTAGTTCATAGTGATGTGTTTGGCCCTATTTCATTTCCTTCACTTGGTGGATCCCTGTATTATGTCTCCTTCATAGGCAATTATTCCGGGAAGACATGTATATATTTCTTGAGGAATAAATCAAAGGTTTTCAAGAAATTCAAAGAGTTTATGTCTCTTGTGGAAAACTAGAAAGATAAGAATATTAAGGTGTTGAGAATTGAGAACGATGGTGAATTATGTAGAAAGGATTTTGAGCAGTTTTACAAGTAGTGTGGCATAGAACGCCGGAATACCACACAATATACCCCACAAAAAAAATGGAGTTGCTGAAAGAATGAACATAGCATTGATGGACAAGGAAAGGATCATACTCATTGGTGATGATTACATAAGAATTCTAGGCAGAGGCAGTCAACACTGCAAAATATTTGGTGAATATGTCTCCTTTGTCGACACTAGTCTACTTGACTCCATATGAGGCATGGTATGGTAAGAATCCTTCGCTTTCACAATTGAAAGTATTTGGATGTGATGCATTTGTTCATGTTTCCAACGAAAAGAGGAGCAAGATGGACAAGAAGGAAGTCAAATGTATTTTCATTGGATACAAAGAAAGAATGAAAGGATATAATCTCTAGGATCCTGCAACAAGGATAATAATGTACAATCGAGATGTGTTATTTAGAGAAGTTGGAAGGAACTCCGAGTCTGAAGTGGTTCAAATGAAGAATAATCCAGAGAAGGTCAGGTTTGAACTGAGGAAAAAATAAGAATATGATTTAGACGAGTCGACTGAATTAGATGAAGAGGTGGAACAACTGACCTCAATCGTAAGAAGGTCTGAACAAGTAAGAAAATCAATTGAAAGGTATAGTCCACCCGAATTCAGTTCTGTATTTGTGTTAACTGCCATTAATAAGAAGCCCAATTCGGTCAGGGACACAGTCGACTCGACATAGGGTAGACTCTGGAAGGATACCATGGTCGAAGAGATGGAATCCTTGGATAAGAGTGAGACACAAGATTTAATTGAATTGCATAGTGGAAGAAAGCCCATTGGTCACAAGTGAGTATTCAAGAAAAAAATGAACTCAATAGGTCAAGTTGAGAAATTCAAAGCTCGACTGGTAGTGAAAGGATACTCCCAAGTCAAAGGAGTCAACTTCAATGATATTTTTTCCCTTGTTGAAAAATTAACTTCCATTAGAGTACTAATGTATTTGGCTGCAACATTTGATCTGGAAATAGAATATATGGATATGAAGACAACGTTCCTACATGGGGACCTGGAAGAAGAAATCTACATGAAACAACGCGAAGGATTTGTAATAAGGGGCAAGAAATATTTTGTGTGCAAATTGAAAAGATCCATTTATGATCTAAAGAAATCACCAAGGGTATGGTATCAAAAGTTTGACACATACATCCTTAGTTTGGTATTTGTGAGAAGCAAAGCAGATCACTGCATATTTTCCAAGGAAGAAAGTGGCATTTAATATATGTATCATTATATGTCGATGACATGTTGCTAATCAGAAACAACAGGGACACAATAAACAAGGTTAAGAAGAAGTTATCCTCCAAGTTCGACATGAAGGATCTCGGTGCAACGAAATTCATTACGGGAATGGAGATTAAAAGAGATCAAACAACTGTAAATATCTATTTGAATAAGAAGAAGCATATTGAAATTTTTTTGAAACATTTCAACATGCATGATTGCAAAACTGTAAAGGTGCCAGTTCCTGTGGGAGAAAGGCTAACTGCTGAACAATATCCAAAGACAAAGGAAGAAATAGAGGATATGGCATGTGTCCCCTATGCAAGTGCTATTGGTAGTCTAATGTATGCGATGGTATGCACTCGACTAGACACTACCCATGCAGTGGGAGTGTTGAGTAGATACATGTCGACACCCAAAAAGGAGCACTGAACAACCGTTAAGAGAGTACTCATGTGTTTTCGTGGAACAAAATACTATGATATATGCTACGAAGGGAAACTTAGAAATGAAAAAGAATTATATGTACATGGATTTGTTTACATAGACTAGGATGGAGATATAGAGCAAATAAGGTCGACCAGTGGATATGTGTTCAAGATTTTCGGTGGAGAAATCAACTAGATGAGTAAGTAATAGGCAGTCGTAGCCTTGTAAAACAACTAAGCTAAATACATGGAAACTAGTCATGGAAGCAAAGAAGCAGTATGGATACAATGAATGTGTTTAGGGATAGGGTTTGTGTAAAGAGATATGAATATAAGTTGTGATAGTCAAAGAACAATATTTATGGAAAATAACCCAACTTATCATCCCAAGACTAAGCATATTGATGTACAATGCCATTTTTTTAGAGACACGGTGGAGAGAAACAAGGTGCTGCTAGAGAAAGTATATATGTTGGAAAACATAACAGACTCTTTGACTAAGTCTGTGAGTGCTGTGAAGTTCTCTTGGTGTAGAGAGGCAATGGAAATTGCTTCCCTGGGTCTGTGAACAAAATTTCAGGAGAATCCCAATTCAACAAAGAAGACAACAAATGGGAGAAGGTTGGGTTGTTATATTCTTTGCAGTGAAATTCTAGTCGAGGTGGATCGACTAGGAGTGAAAGTCGAAGGTCAACGTTCGAAGTGGATTGATCGAGAAAAGTTAGAGTCAAATTAATTGACAACAAGTCGAAGAGGTCAACTGACAAGAGGTCGACATGCGGTCGTGTGGAAACCGACTAAATACCGAATGAAGGTCGATTAGTAGTTGACTGGTAATCCGACTTGAAGTCGATTGTAAAAAAATCCCAAGATTCACAATATTTGTAGCCAATGATGTGTGTGGATCTGTAACTGCTTTTGGGCACCTTTGTTTAGGGTTTTTTCTATTGTAAATCCTGTAAATAAGGTGTGTTGAAATACTATATATAGTAATATTTAAATCAATCTTGGATGTACCTGCTAATTTTTTGCAGTAGGTTACTGGTCATGTAGATATAAGCCAAATTGGATACAAGGTTGTTCTTGTGTAAAACAAGAGGGTATGATGTCGATTGTGTATTAGGTGTAGACCAAGTTTAGGCATGTAACCTTTTATTCTGAATGGATAAGACAACAAGAGAGCAAGAAACTTAGGGAATGTTTGTTTTTCCCATTTGGGTTTTCAGGGTAAAATATCCGTGTACTGTGAATTCACTTTGTCATTTGATTTCTAGCTCAAATATTTCTTTCTCTCTTATGTTAGGTTTATCATGGACGTATAATTTCCTAACATAGGAGACATGGTTTTTGTATGCTTACAACCTTACAAGAAAACAAATCGAAGGCAAGGAGGAAGAAACTAGCTCCAACCTAGGCTTTATGTTCTTTCTACAGCGTGAGAAAAAGTGGATGATGTGGCCTATTTACTAGGCATTTCCAACAAACACAATCTATTATGTTTTTCATGTCTCATGTTTGAAGAAGAAACTAGGTAGTGAGCTATTTTTCATAATGTAGATTCATCACATTGATGAAGGTCAACTAAGATTATAACCTAAAGGATTATTGGATGTAAAGATTAAGAATTGAAAGAATACTTAAATCAATTAATTTCAAATAAATCGAAGGGCCTTTCAGTAAAATATAAAACTTGGGTGTTTGAATAATTTTTGCAATAATACCTGCATTTTCATATGTTCTAAGGAATAGTCCATTGATGTAGCCATCTACTAAAAAATGACCCCATTCTCATATCATGCTTTAGACATTCACCCTAACCTCTAATACCTATCAACCTAACACTTAACCCTAACCGCTAACCACTATAAAATATAAATAATAACCCTTATAACATAGAACCTCTATAACTAATGGCATAAACCATGACCTTTAATCCCTAGCTAGTAATACATAACCTATCTCTAAAACCTATCACCCTAATACCTAACCCTAACCTCTAACCACTATAATGCCTAACTAGTAACCCTTATAACATATAACCTCTATAACAACTGGTATAAACCATGACATTTTATCCCTAGCTAGTAAAACATAACCTACATGTCTCTGTCCTCAACCCTCAACCCAAATAATTTCTTATTAGTGACCCCATAAACCATAAAAGTTATAATATTGATCACTTATAACCCTCAAAACCTAACTCTTATAACTCTTATCCCCTATACCCCAACCCCTAATACTTATAGCGTCATAAATTGACAACCTCTACCCCCTAACAATTATTAACAACAACCCCTATAACCCAAACCATTAAACACAAAACCCTTAAATAGTAAAATTATTGCTCATAACACCTACAATCCATGATATCCTTTGCAGTTCTTAACCCATAAACCCTTTAATACCTAAACAATAACATGCATACCCTAACTCTTACAGTCCCTAACCCATATAAATTGTAATCCATGTCACCACTAATACTTTCAACCCCATCTCTCGTTTCCCATACCACTATCCAATAATACTAGACATGTATAACCTCTAGCCTATAACTCATGTGTAAACATATCATATGTAAAGAGAGGACACTTTTTGAATCACTAGTCCAATATGTTGTTATATACACCACCAAGGTTTGATCTTCTTAATAACTTGGTTGATGTGCTACTTGCAAGAGGACCATTGATCCCATTAATGGTATTTAAGTCATGCTAGGTGGCTAGGTGGTTTTTGTAGTGTAAATAACATCCCACCTCTTGATATGCAATGGATTCTCACCACTACGATACTAAGGAAGCATATTAAAAATGTAGTCATGTTAACCATTTCATTTCCATGTGTGGGTTTTCTCACAAGTAACGTTCAACCCAATACTCAAACCCCAAATTAACCATGCAAAAAACCTAACACATTTCCATACCATAATGCACAAACATAATCATCCAAAATAAAAGAGAACATAAACCCACTTCAATGAAAAGACATTCAATCACACTATGCAAAAACAATGCAAAATATTTATCCCCCAAATCATAGGGATCAATTCATGCATAAATTTTGGTTTGATGGACAATTCAAGAGAAAAGTGTCCCCTATACACATTTGGTTTCATTTCCTACCTATATGAGTGTTTCCTACACACACACACACAATTGTTTTTAGTGTCAAGACATGATAAAAAAACATGTTAATACAATGACATACATACAACCACCACTCAAATTAAATAAGAAATGGTAGTCCAAAAATGGGTGTGACATGTCCCCCCACCCCCAAAGAAATATCCTTGTCCTCAAACTTAATTAATTAAGTGTAAATAATGTCTCAAAAAATTGGAAATCATCCCAAGTAGTATCCTCTAAGCTATATTGGTCCCACTGGACCTTATACTATTTTATTGTGTTATTTTTCAATGGGAGGAGTCACTTGTCCATAATCCAGATTGGGTCTAAACATTATGGTATCTTATACCTTCACAACATATCAATCCAAAACATGTGAAATATCTTGTACATACTTTCTCAAAACGAAAATACGATTCAAAAACTATGAATACTAGTCAATGCTATATGTAGCATCCCCATGTTTAATACCCATGAATTATAATGTAATTGTGTAAATGTGAATTAGGTTGGTGAGCTGATGTGTTGGGGTGAAGAGCCCATATTGATTTAATGTGTCCGAGGGATGAATTGCATATTATGAACATTGAAATAATTAATAAAAGTAATAATTGTTGGTTGTGATACGAAAGAGATGAAGAGCGATGGGGGGGATATGATTCCACAAGAGAGAGGGGACCAAGTGGGAATTATTCATGGGTATTAATCCAATCCACATTCCTAAATTATTATCATTGTGTATAACCTTCTATTTTCTGATTGAGTGTATGAGAAGCCAATCTTTAACTCATGTAAGAAGGTGGGTGTGAGTGGTCACATCCCATAGTTATTGGAGAGTATGAGCTGAGGTACAATTAGCTTGGGGAAGAGTGTAAGTCAATTCAAGCAAGGAAACAAGAGGGGAAATTCGTATGGCCAAGGGGAGTTTTTTTGTACGATCACGTTTTTGTAGAGAAAACAATTTTTACATGCATATTTTGGGGTAGCAAAGGAGGAGTTGAGTGATGAGAAGTGCATCAGCCAAGTTGTGCTTGAAGGAAGCCAATGTTGGGCTATGGTTATGCTAGAAAAGAGGCTCGTGTGCTTGTAAATCGGGCTGTAAGCCTATAGTGCATTTTCCTATTGAGGAAATGTCTCAAGAGCTTTGTGAAGGTTGTTGTGAGAACTCCCGAAGCAACTGAAAGTTCTTGTATCCCAAATGAGGAATTCTTGTCCAACCGAGTGCACTAGGGACCTTGATAAACAAATGATACAACCTGAGGGACTATGAACAGTGAAGGGGGTACATTCCTTGGGTAGTGAAGGTTGTGGGGAAAGGAGAGAGATGGAGGATTGGAACTGCAATGGGAGTAGAACCTGAGTTTTGGGGATGTTGTGTGTGGAGAGTGCACAACGAGAGGGCCAAATATCCTTGTAGATTCATATCCTTGACTCGGGGATGGCTTGCTGTTGAGAGAAAATGAATAGCAATTCCTATGGTTGGGAGGTTAATCCTTTGTTTGCAACCAGTTGGTTAATCATTGATAGATAAATGTTTCTATTTTTTTCTTAAGTTAATTCTGTTGTGTAAATGGTTTATATGAATGTCGTGTGTTTGCTGTTTGCTTGAACAATTGCATTCATGTTTAATATATGTTGTTATATGAATTTAGAACTGTAGTATCAATGAAATGTTCAAATATGTGTGTGATCAACGACTAATAAGGTACAAGAATTTAATTAAGTAGAAAATCTTAATTTTAATGTGTATTCCGCACGTAATGATGCTCAATTGAAGGCTAGGTATGTTACACACGAGGTAAATCTAATCTATATGAATTGTAACAACCCAGTTTCATTAATTAATGATCATAATTTATGTAGGGTAAATTAGATTAATTATTGAAATAATTAGATTTGGATATTTTTATTATTTTATCATTTAAAGGTAGGTGTAGGAATTAATGAGAGGATAAGGTAGATGGGAATTGAATGAGGGGGGGTTCGATAGAGGAGGATAAGGGAGAAGGGGTTGGACTAGAGAAAGGGAGATTTTTTTATGGGAAAGAGTAGAAGCGGAAACTAGGAAGAAAAGGAGGAGGGAAACATAAATTATTTGGGGAGTTATGACTAGTGGAATGGATTTGCTGGGATTTTGGGCTTCGGGGCCAAGAAATCTGATTTCTTGGAGCTAGGGAGCCGGAGAGGCTATGTTCCTAGTTGGCTAGGAGGAAATAGTTCTAGGAATTTTCAATTTCAACAACACAAGGCACTCACCAACAAAAGAAGGAAGAAAACAACATCTAGGACAATCTTCTTCTGCAAGAGGTATGCCACTGTTATTATTCATTACTGTTATTCATTGGAAACTGTTAATTTTTGTTATATTTTATGGGTGAAAGATAAAATATATCTGTATATATACATGCCACATCTAGGACTGAAGCAGAAAATTGATTTACTTAATTTAAAATAGTATCATATTTATTTTGTTAATAATTTAATGTACAAACCATGGATCCTTGAGTAAGGGGTATTTACAAATGGTATCAGTTCCTAGTTTCAAAACTGAAACCTAGAGTTTGACCACCCACATAACTGTGCAATATATTCCCCAAAAACAACCCCTAACCTACTTCCCAAAAACCCTTTATTTACAACCTAGAAACCCTTTATTTATAGACCATAAACCTTATGAATACTACCCCGAAGAACCTTGAAGGAGAGAATATGTGCCAAAAAAAAAAATTCCCTTTTCCAACCACATGTAAGAATCCTCACATGCTTAAGACCCAGAATTAACAAAAGTCATATTCACAAATATTTTCTTATAAACAAAAGATTATGAAATATATGTAAATACGAATTAGAAATCAGAAAACCCTTTTCTTCCCATTACATAAACACATATTGTAAGAGTTCCAACCACTCTGCAATATTTCTAAATTAGATGATGAACGATAAAAAAAAATCCATGCAAAGGATTAAATATGAAAATCAACATTTATCTTTAGTTCTGGTCTAGACCTGAAACCACAAAGATTAATCAACCTCCAAGATAAATAACACTTCAAATGAAAAAGTTAGGCTTATATTATAAGATTGAGAATACTCGCACCACTGTCTTGAAACCCTTTAAATTCTCTCCAAACCCTGTAAAAAAAAACAAAACAAAATCAAACTCCATAAAAAAAAAAACAATAGAAGCAAGCTGCTCCTCAAGCCAATAAATAATTTGATTTGAGCCATTTCAATTAGACTACCACAGGGTGTTACATTTGGCCGTGGGTGAGCAGATCCCCAGCCAGACTTCCCTCGTCCAAATACCGTTCTCGTCCTTGTTGAGGGAAATGACATCCATCTCTCCTTCTACGAACACCATAGACGAGCCTTTAGCTTCCCTTGTCATGGCCGAGTGACCCACGCGTGGAAAAACAATTACGAGGACAAAAGTGGCCAAACCTCATAACCAAACCATCCTTTGTTTCATCTAGTCACACTTTCTTCTTTATGGTGGGGCACTTCTTGACCCATCCCTTTCACCGACCAGCGCTGAGACAACAAGTCCGACGAGAGATACAAGGCAACAGAGGGAACATTTGCTGGTCCCCTTTCCCCCATTTTCCTCATAGTTAACGGGCTAAATTTCTTCTTTTGGTAGCCATGGTCGCACCCTTCAAACGACCGACTATGGAGCCAGGGCCACACCTTTCAAACTAGAACGTCGAATAACCCTAAAGAACAAAAAAAGGGGGAGTTAAAAAAAACCCTTGCCATTGTGCTAAGTGCTGAGTAGAAGAGGGGTTGTCAAGTTTTTCCACCGAGAATGACTAGGAAAGGGCACGTGGCCTCATGTAGGGTCCGTGACATTTTTTTTTTTTTTTTACATTTGTCTTCTTTAAAACAAAAAGCCTTATTTTATATTCATATCCTTTTCTATTATAGTAGTTTTATAATTTTAATATTTCTATTTTATATATTCATATATATAAATAAAAAAAATAAAAAATTATTATATATAAAAGAAATAGAATATTAATTAAGTTATTAAAGAAATATATTTTATTTATTCATTTCAATATATGCATTCATATTGTCTTGTCAGAAGGTGTCATAAGGTTTATATAAATCATATATATATTTTATATAGATATATATGGTTTTTAATTATTTTTTATTTTTTTTATTATGTTTGATAAAAATGTTTATATATAAATATATGTATACACATTTAAAATGATCTATAAGTAATGTTATAAAGGGCGTAATGCAATAATAAAGTGTAATAATAATAAAAAGTGTAATAAAACAATAATACAAATAATAAAAAGTTTAATAAAATGGTTTGTGAGTAATGTAATAATAAAGTGTATGACAATTGGGTAAAAACATATTATTAATAGTTTATCTATGTCAATTTTCAGTGCATAAAGAAACAATTTGAAAAAATTTCAACGTTGTCCCCATTCATAGGTCATAGTTACCCATGTCTAGTTCTAGTACAATGTATTTTCATTGTTCCTTTTAAAATTCATTCGACAGTACACACGTTCCCGCATATAGTACTGCAAGGGAATATTTTATGTTGTTGATTAAAAAATGAACGAAAATGAGGGATTTTTCATCACAACTATGACACACATACATTGTATATATGTTAATGTATAAGAACCTTGAAGAAAAATAGGGTTTATTTTTTACATGACGAATTGATAATGGAAACAAGTGGGTGTGTGAGTCAAATTTGAGTCCAGAAACCCTCCCATATCATTAAGGCATGCAAATAGTCTATCCATGTCAAATTTCAATGCATACATAAATAGTCTGAAAAAATTTCAACGTTGGCCCCATTCATAGGTCACTGTTTCCCATGTGTAGTCCTAGTACAATGTCTTTTCATTGTTCCTTTTAAAATTCGTTCGACTGTATGGACGTTCCTGCCTCTAGTACTGCAAGGGCATATTTTTATGGTGTTGATTAAACAATGAATGAAAAAAAGAGGGATTTTTCATCACAACTATGACACACATACATTGTATATCCATTAATGGATAAGAACCTGGAAGAAAAATGAAGAAAGACTGAAGCAAACTTAAAACTTGTGTCAACAAATTTGTGTACTTTGAAATAAAAATAGGGTTTATGGTTTACATGACAAATTGATGATGGAAACAAGTGGGTGTGCAAGTCAAATTTGAGTCCTGAAACCCTTCCATATCATTAAGGCATGTGAATAGTCTATCGATGTCAAATTTTAGTGCATACAAAAATAGTTTGAAAACATTTCAATGTTGGCCCCATTCACAGGTCACCGTTGCCCATGTCTAGTCCTAGTATAATGTATTTTCATTGTTCCTTTTAAAGTTCATTCGCCAGTACACACGTTCTCGCATCTAGTACTGCAAGGGCATATTTTTATGGTGTTGATTAAACGATGAACGAAAAAAGAGGGATTTTTCATCACAACTATGACACACATACATTGAATATACATTAATGTATAAGAACCTGGAAGAAAAATGAAGAAAGGTTGATGCAAACTTAAAACTTGTGTCAACCAATTTGTGTACTTTGAAAGAAAAATAGGGTTTATGGTTTACATGACGAATTGTTGATGGAAACAAGTGGGTGTGTGAGTGAAATTTGAGTCCAGAAACCCTCCCATATTGTTAAGGTATGCAAATAGTCTATCCATGTCAAATTTCAGTTCATACAGAAACTGTTTGAAAAAATTTCAACCTTGGCCCCATTCACATGTCACAATTTCCCATGTTTAGTCCTAGTACAATGTCTTTTCATTGTTCCTTTTAAAATTCGTTTGAAAGTACACACATTCCCACATCTAGTACTGCAAGGGAATATTTTATGGTGTTGATTAAACAATGAACAAAAAAGGAGGAATTTTTCATCACAACTATGACACACATACATTGTATATACGTTAATGTATAAGAACCTAGAAGAAAAATAGGGTTTATAGTTTACATGATGAATTTATGATGGAAACAAGTGAGTGTGTGAGTTAAATTTGAGTCCAAAAACCATCCCATATCATTAAGGCATGAAAATAGTCTATCCATGTCAAATTTGAGTGCATACAAAAATAGTTTGAAAAAATTTCAACGTTGGCCCCATTCACAGGTCATTGTTGCCCATGTCTAGTCCTAGTACAATGTTTTTTTGTTGTTTATTTTAAAATTTGTTCGATGGTACACATGTTCCCGCATCTAGTATTGTAATGGAATATTTTATGGTGCTGATTAAACAATGAACGAAAAAAGAGGGATTTTTCATCACAACTATGACACACATACATTGTATATACCTTAAAGTAGAACCTGAAAGAAGAATAAGGTTTATGGTTTACATGACGAATTGATGATGGAAGAAAGTGGGTGTGTGAATAAAATTTGAGTCCAGAAACCCTCCCATATTGTTAATGCATGAGAATATTCTATCCATGTCAAATTTAAATGCATATATAAACAATTTGAAAAACATTCAATGATGGCCGCATTCACAGGTCCTTGTTGTCCATGTCTAGTCCTAGTACAATGTCTTTTTGTTGTTCCTTTTAAAATTCATTCGAGAGTACACACATTCCCACATCTAGTACTGCAAAGCATATTTTTATGGTTTTTATTAAACAATGAACGAAAAATAGGGTTTTTTCATCACAACTATGACACACATACATTGTATATAGCTTAATGTATAAGAACTTGGAAGAAAAATGAAGAAAGGTTGATGCAAACTTAAAACTTGTGTCAACCAATTTGTGTACTTTGAAAGACAAATAGGGTTTATGGTTTACATGACGAATTGATGATGGAAACAAGTGGGGTTGTGATTCAAATTTGATTCTAGAAACCCTCCCATATCGTTAAGGAATGTGAATAGTCTATCCATTTCCAATTTCAGTGCATACATAAACAATTTGAAAAAATTTCAATGTTTTTCCCATTCACCGGTCACTGTTGCCCATGTCTAGTCATAGTACAATGTTTTTTCGTTGTTCCTTTTAAAATTTGTTAGACAATACACACGTTCACGCATATAATACTGCAAGGGAATATTTTTATGGTTTTTATTAAACATTGAATGAAAAAAGAGGGATTTTTCATCACAACTATGGCACACATACATTGTATATACCTTAATGTAGAACATGAAAGAAATCAAATGAAGAAAGGCTGATGCAAACTTAAAACATGTGTCAACCAATTTGTGTACTTTGAAATAAAATAGGGTTTATGGTTTACATGATGAATTGAGGATGGAAACAAGTGGGTGTGTGAGTTAAATTTGAGTCTAGAAACCCTCCGACATCGTTAACTAGACATGCAAATAGTCTATCTACGATCATCATGGTGTAAAAATGAATGAGCTTCTCTTGGTTTCAAGAATAATTTATTGTAAGGTAGCTAGAGAGGTAGTGGGGGGGCCTAGAGGGCCCATAGTGATAATAGTGGAGGTCATTCAATGTAAGGTAGACTAGATCCACTATATTATTAAATAATGCCCACTATGGTAGTTAGATATAATAAATGAGTAATTAGATATAATAAATGTAAGAGGACTTCTTAGAAGGTTCTACTTCTAGAGGATTCCTCCTCTAGAATGTTCTTAGGTGATGATAGCACTATATAAATGAGTTCAAGCAATGTAATGAGATATGAAGAGAGTATTGTATTTGGAGTAGTAGTTCAATAGGAGGATGCCCCCTCGAAGAGGAAAGTGAACAGGAGAGGATCCCTTCCATAATAGGATCCATTGTACGGTGTTGCCCTACCTCAAGGGTTTGATAGTAATAACGAAGATTTTGCATATTGTTCTTGTATATCTGTTGTGGTGATTTCGTATTCAGTCTTTGGTTCTTAACGATTGGTATACCTAGGGAGGTAATATGGGGTACCTAGGGAGGTACCCAATGGGAATGTAATTATGTGTTATTAGTGGAAGTTATTTAATATATGAGAATGTGGTCATTCAATGTAAGGTGGACTAGGTCCACTATATTAATAAAGGCCCACTATGGTAGTTGGATGTAATAAATGTGAGAATGCTCTCTAGAAGGTTCCTAGGAGATAGGGAGAGCTATATAAAAAAGTGCAGGCAATGTAATGAAACGTAGTGAAGAATGTTGTGATTGTACAAGCAATGATTGCTTGAGGAGTTTTATCCTTCCATAAGGATTAATATATGGCGTTACCCTACCTCAGGGGTTTTCTCTATTTCTTGTGTTCATGTTATGGTGAATGGTTTATGGTTTATTCTTGGTATTATTGAATTATATTTGTAGATCTGGTATAGGTACTTAACAAGTGGTATCAGAGCACTTTCCTTGGCAGACAATGTGGGCAAATATTTTTTATTTTTGCAGATTTGTTTTTTGGAGAATAAAAAGAGGGCCGCGACATTCCATAAATTTTCAGTGTATTTATATGAACAATTTGTAGAAACAGGTTGTGGATCTTAGTTTCTCTAAAAAAAACACCGAAGTTGAAAAAAAAAATCGTCCGAAACGGAGTCCGGGAAGTCAAGATATTGAAGTTTTAAAATCTGCAAATTTTCAGGGTTTTTTCTGCGGATGGTGGCGCCATTTTATTTTTATTTTTGTAGCATCTATAGGCTGAATTTGACCAAATAAATTACAGATCTGAGTTCCTCTCACAATTCCAACCAATTTTAAAAAAAAATCAGCCGAAACAGAGTCCGGAAAGTGAAGTTATGAGCATTTTAAATTCAATAGTTTTTCAGGGTTTTTCTGGAAAACGTTGCGATTTTCTGCAGTAACTTATTGTTCTATTTTTTGGGTTTTTTCATGACGGATGTGGGATCAAAGAGTTCATAAGGTGTTCAGATGGCTATTTCCTCTCAAACCCTC
The DNA here is from genome assembly GCA_009831015.1 of Picea engelmannii. Taxonomy (NCBI): domain Eukaryota; kingdom Viridiplantae; phylum Streptophyta; class Pinopsida; order Pinales; family Pinaceae; genus Picea; species Picea engelmannii. Next base: position 257,027 of record ML783610.1, on the reverse strand, counting down.
AAGGGAATTCTTGAAGCATTCAAATCCAAATTGTATGACACATTGGATGCTAGATTGCATGACCTTGCAAATGGCCCCAATGATAGTTTCCGTAGTATTCGAGATTCATTGGATAACATGCAACATATATTTCTTATGGTGGATATAAGGGCTGAATATAATAAATAAATATATGCTTGGTATGATTTTGAGGCCGATTGTGATGATTGGTATATGGATAGTTGTCATTTCTGGGATGACAACCACTTTCATATTTTATTTGATGACTCTAATCCACCTTCTGTAGACATCATCAATGTGACAAATTGAGAGCCAATGATTATTACCAGTGTCCATCCTGCATATTCTACAGTGGTATTATTTCTTCCAGATTCTACTACGACCCTTTTCCACTATGTGGATGAATATTCTTATTTGGATCCACATGATAGGTGTTAGTCTTTGGAACATCATTTTAAGTTGGTTATTGGGTTCCAAAATCTTCCACAGGGAGTTCACATGAGCACTTGGACATGGGACCCGGGCTTACAATGGTGGTTGGACTACTTCAACATAGTGGCTTTCCTTTCTACATGGGACCTTGGTTCTCCAATCTTCTTCAGCATTATGGTCCAAAATTATCCATGGGACCCTGGTATATGGTTGTACATCAAGCGTTGAGGACAACGCTTTCATAAGGGGGATGTAATGTAAGGTAGCTAGAGAGGTAGTGGGGGGCCCAGAGGGCCCATAGTGATAATAGTGGAGGTCATTCAATGTAAGGTGGACTAGGTCCACTATATTATTAAATAAGGCCCACTATGGTAATTAGATATAATAAATGGGTAATTAGATATAATAAATGTAAGAGGACTTCTTAGAAGGTTCTACTTCTAGAAGATTCCTCCTCTAGAATGTTCTTAGGTGATGGTAGCACTATATAAAGGGGTTTAAGCAATGTAATGAGATATGAAGAGAGTATTGTATTTGGAGCAGTAGCTCAATAGGAGGATGCCTCCTCGAAGAGGCAAGTGAACAGGAGAGGATCCCTTCCATAATAGGATCCATTGTACGGTGTTTCCCTACCTCAAGGGTTTGATAGTAATAAATGAGATTTTGCATATTGTTCTTGTATATATGTTGTGGTGCTTTTGTATTCAGTCTTTGGTTCTTAACATTTATCCTCTACTTAACAAGGCCAACCACTTGAAGTTGGAAGCTCATATGGCCCGTCCCTCCCCCCCCTCCCCTCACATCACCCTCAATTACGCAATAGCCAATCAATAAAATAGAAATTAATCGAAAGCAACCTAGTAAGATTCATGCATAGAAACTACAAAAACAAAAGTTACTGAAGGTAAATGAAATTATGTGTTTGTAAATGATATTTTTAGTTTACCGCATACTTTAGTATATTGGAGACTATTTTCAAGTTTCACATAATAATTAAACAATGTGTAACATAAGATATAAAAACATCACATAAAACTTAAAAACATGTAATTAACCCATGACATAAGTAAATTATTTTAAGAGAATAATTCATACAAATTAAAATATATAGTCACATACCTGATACAACTCAACATATGTATAATAATCCTTATTCTGTATATTCTTATTCATTGACCTCGAGATCTGTATCATCATTGATTTCAGAAATGGTGCTGAAAGGATTGACAATATCATTATCGTCATCAATGTAATTTTCGAGCATAATTTCATCTACATCATCATCAAGAACTGCATTGTCTCCTACGTCTGGATCATGATCATGATCTTCTTCGTCTTCTTCATTTGTCGACCCTGCATGATATTTCGACTTTGTTTCATCTGGAAAATCATCTTCTTCTTCAATATCATCTTCTTCCTATACATGAGTATACTTAACTGACCTTCCTCTTGGATCATATCTAACATAAAATGACCAATCCCTCTCACCTGGAACATTTGAGTAGAAGACCTGTTCACATTGGCCTGGAAAAACATAGCGATCATGTCATCTTTCAAACACCATTTTTTTAATCATCGAAAATCCGTTGGCATGCTGAATAACAATTCTTTTCTCATCACGTTCATGCATTCATAACCTATACCACTTGACGTCGAACATAACTAATTTTAAGGAATTAAAGTCACACTCAAGTATATCATTCAAATACTCATAGTATCTATTTTCATATTCTCGGGGATGTCTGCCACTCCTAGAGGAAACATTAGTGACCTGGAACATTGCAATTATCCCACTATTAAAAGTTTTCCTGGTTTCATCCAACTGTTTGATGCGAAATTTACGACCATTGCACCACATAGCCTTGTGGTGTTTCAACTGAAATATGCCATAAATGTAAAAGATGCATTGTCAATTAATAAATTAACATATTTATATAACTTGGAAAGTATCTAAAAAAGATAGTACACAAGTAGTCACATTAATATGATATAAAATAACTAAATAAAATGGGTGAATTTGATTTCCTTTCCATCTTTCAAACCACATGCTAAATCGATTTCCCTTTGCGTAACATTGGCATATCCGTTACAACGAGCTTCTCTAACCAATTTAGACAGTCATTTCCATGATAACCTACCACCATGATGTTGTTTATATCTTTCAATTCATATTTTCATCCGGTCAAGATTGTTTGCAATGTATAAATTCAGTGCATCCCAATCTTGAGCAACTGAATCAAAAAATCATAATTCACCAATATTAAATATTAGTTATAACGTCCATGGTAAATATTAATAATTTATTAAATAACAAATATTAATATATTAGTGAGTATGATCATATACACAATTTTTTTTATACGTATTAATATAAATCTCCACAATTATTAATATATTACCTCTCATTTTTTTTCATTCTACCTTTCCCCAACATGTGCTCCTGATCTTCAAATTTTTTGATGGAGTTCAGATCCCAAATGCGATCCACTGCATGCATAGTTGGTGCTGATAATTTAGGAAGATAATGAATAATATGCACCATGGATTGATATACCATATATCCGTCCACCATAGAACCCTCAGGACGTGCTCTTTGTGTAACAAAAGTCTTCAATTATTTCAAGTGCCTCTCCACCATCCACATTGACCTTGTGTGTACAGGTCCAAAAATGTCAATCTCTTCAACTTGGTGTATGCGGTAGTGTTCTTGTGCATTGAAGAATGTTGGAGGTATATAATTTTTCATTTCACACATTAGCCAAGGAATTTATCTCTTCCAATACTTTATATCATCTTCATGGATTTCTTTCAATGAAAACCATATACATGAGATCATAACAGAAGAAAATAACATGTTTCAACATACCATAATATAATATATTACATTACAAGTAAATCACATGTCATTAATTACAACAACAAATTGAAAGAACATTTTTCATATAAATCACAACTACTTACCTCATGTATTTTCCAAGATCATATATAACTTGTTTGACGTTGTTGTCAAAGTAGTTTGGGAGAGATAGCGGTAGAACATACCATAACAAAAAAGAATCGTTATTTGTGTTGACCAAAGTAGACAAAAAAAAACAAAAAACTTAAAAGATGTATAAGGCCAATATATAAATATGTATACCAAAATTATTATCTTAATGAAGGTATGTCAATCATGTGTTTTTACCCCACCAAATTCACCTTTGTTCATTAAGATATTATTTATGTTTGAAGCAAAACCCGTGGGAAATTTGATTCTTTGAATGACCTCTTTTACATCATTGCTTTATTGCTTTGTTAATAACCATGGAAGTTTATTTCAGTCTCCATCTCTATTTGATCAGATCACACTTCACATTGCATGATTGGCTTCCTGAATGTTAGTACAAATTTTGACAATTTTTTCTTTATCCGTCCTACCATCTATGATTCACCATAATGGTTCCGTCACATTCTTCCCGATATGCATTGTATCAAACAAATGAGCTATTTTTAGCTCCTCATAGTAGGGCAACCACATGAATTGAGTGGGATAACATTTCATTCCTCGTGGAAGCCCATTATTAATACCTTCATGATGGTGGCCTTCATGAAGCATAAACAAAATCACAACAATAATTATCAAATGCAGTAAAATAAATTCAATGATTAAAAAAAAATTCAAAACATTACATATACGATACATAAATAAATTGCGTAACTTGATGATTTCTATTATGTTCCAACCTCCATAGGTGAGGTGTCATTCTTCATGATTTTAAACCAGTCTCTTCTTTCCCATTGAAAAAATGTTTTTCAGTAGTACGATACCTATGGTTCTTAGGGAGGAGGTGCCTATACTCATAAAACACCACCTTTCCTAAACTTTTTGAATGACAATACTTCATCTTAGGACCACAAACTGGACATGAAAACTTACCCTTTGTTTGAAGACCTGCAACAAATGGATTAATGCCAATTATACGATGAGATTATTTAAAAATTAAACATGCAACATGATAGATTTAAAATATTATATAGTATTAAAGAGAAATATAATGCTTATACATACCACAAAAATGTGTTAGTCTTGGGGCATCATGAATTGTCCATAAAAGTATTCCATGGAATTTAAATTTCTTCTCCCTGATTGGTTTACATATGTCATACATAGTGATGCCAACCCATAACATTAGTAGCTCGTCGATAAGAGGCTCAATATATACATTCATAAATTTAACTTGGTACTTTCCTAATTGTTTGAAATTACAAATAATTACTATAACCATGATATGCATATATAAGTAAATAAACGAACAAAATATATTATGCGAAAAACAAAACAAATGAAAATGTTACATTAAAAAAATTAATGTAAACAAATACATGGAATAATCATTGTCAACATTATGTGCTCCATCTTTATTGACATCAATTGAGGAATGCTATTGTTGATAACAAAACAGGCCACACTGAGTAAATAAACGTAAGATCTCTGAATGGATTAACATCATCAACTGCCAATGAAAGCCTAACATTACAAGGTTCATCTTTGAAATTTGCGCATTCTCCCTCAATTTCCCTAAATGCATAACCATTGGCAGGCATTTGAAAAACACCATGTCCACTTCTGTTACATGAATGGTAATCCATAAATTATGCTATGCTTTCACACTTGAACAATCATTGCAAAGTTGGAATTATGGGAATATGACGAAAAACCTTTCGAGACACCCTTTTTGTTACTTGATCAGTTCGATATCTACTGATAAGACATTGCAGACATTCTGTTTTCGAAGCATGTTCTCCATAATATATAATATGATCATTAGGACATGCATCTATAGTTTGATAATACATTCCAATGTCTTTCATAATGGCATGCAAATATCGATATGTGTGAGGTAAAATATTTGACGATGGTAAAAAAAATTCACCTAACAATCTACAACATAACAAATAACTAGTTAATGTAAAGAATATTAATCGTAAAAAATGCATTTTTTTTTGTAAGTAAGTATAAATATAAAAAACCTTTCAGATTTTTTTTATAGTAGCGCCATGTTTGTCCGAGGACTGTAATTATTGAATTTCCCAAGAGGGAAACCAATTTAGTCAGTTCCTTCTAAACCAAAACGAACCCCAAGTTCAAACACCATTTTTAAACATCTGGAACCGAATCGCCCCGTGGGTGATCCAGGTGGATATCGGTGGCCACTCACCTTTTCCCACTGTCTCAAAACAATTTTTTGGCAATTTTGACAATTTACTATTTTTAGTAGTTTTAACTTCTGGGGCCATTTTGAGGGCCTAAATGAAGGTTTTTTCGGGATAGATATTCTCAATGATAGTCGAAGGAATTATTGAGCCCCCAAAATGAATTTCCTCGATGATACATTTCCAACGGGATATCATAAGCCTAAAATGAAGATCGTATGCAAAAGTTACGACCCTAGGAAGTTGATGTACTAACTTACCCAGACGGGGCCCACATGAATTTTGGCGCTTCATTTCCTAGGGTTAGGTTTTTGGATGTCTAGGGTTTTTGACATTCCTGTTTATTGTAAAAAGGCCTTCAAAGCCTCATTGTAATCTTCTTCTTTCAAATGAGTGCAACCGTCACATGTCTTCTCAGAGATAAGCCGCCACCATTCCAACAAGCTTGTTTCCACTGCATTTTACAGTTTCCTCTTATTTCCTTATTGAATAGAAAACCAGTTTTACTGTATCCCTGTTATTTTGTGTTAAAAACCTCTTAATAATATGTAGTCATTTCATTCTTCTCATAAAATCCGGATTAGTGGTATTAGAGTGGTCTGCTCCTTGTCATCTTAATGCATGTCCCCAATGGGGTCGGAGTACAAAGAGTTGGGTCTTGAACTTATTTCTCTTGAGGATGAAAGCTCTCACACGCCTAAGTGACCTCTCATGGTAGGAGAAAATAAATATGATGGGACAGGAGATCCTTTCAAACTGTTGATTGAGGAAGCCCTCACGCAACAAAGGAACGAGATGATGGCTAGTTTCACGGAAATCCTTCGGCGACTACCAATAGGCGACACATCTTCTTCGAGAGGAGGCACCACCCCCTTCAAGGTACAAATAAACTTTAATATTCCTATATTTGAAGGTCCTATAGAAGCGAATGTTGTAGACAAGTGGTTGAATCTACTAGAAGGGTATTTTTTTGTCCATAACTTTTCGAATAGAGAAAATATTACTTTTGCGCTCCTCAAAGTCGTTCACCATGTCAAATATTAGTGGGAAACTTTCCATGAGAAAAAGGAAATAGAGTGTTATCACTCCAAGAAATCATTCCCTAACTGTAGAAGGGTGTAAGCTTGGTAACTTTAAAAGATCAATAATGTGGAGGAAAAAAGGATCAGATCGGATGACATTATAAACTCAGATCCATTTAGAAATACATCATTCACTTGAAATACCAAGGCTTTCAATTGTGCAACTTAGAAGGTTTAAATCAATGTGTGGAAACATGGAGAAGACCTATTATACCAAAATAAATACCTATACAATAGTATATGTGAATGGCCACTAGTGATAGGTAAAATACTCATTACACCAGCAGGAACATATATAAGATTGCATATAATATCTGGTCAGATCTAATAGGTAAATACTTGCAGCTTTAGCTTATGAATGCACCAATAGGATAACAACTATCTGGCATTAAAAAAAACATCAGAAGCAAAGTATAAAGTCTAAGATACTAATGAAGAGATGGGATGAAATTATTCTTTCATTGAGTATACATAAACTTAGAAAGAAAAAGAGATGAAAAACTAAGTAAACATAGTGAAAGAAGCTCGATGTCAAGATATATTAATTGACATCTCTAAAGGATGATAAATACAAGCCTTTAAGAAAAGAACCACAATTCTCAGACTGTCCCCATTTATCATCTAAATAATCATAGGCTTTATAGCCTTTACAAATTAGTTCAGGATCCTATAAAATTGGATCTTACATCCCTTTAATAGAGAAAAATCAAATAATATGATATATAGGATCTAATCCTAAAATGAGGGTAAAACCCTTATCAAGTCATCTTCTGCAAACTTCAACAGCTCCAACAGGTCTTCATAAGATGATGTATCAATTCAAAATGCCACTTGGTCAAAAATACAGTTTTAGCCAAAAATAGGCAGCATACTTGGTTTTTTTCTCCTCCCTGATGCCTCAAAAACTGGAACACAAAGGTGATTTGGATGCCTTTAATTATTATCTTGGAATAGAAACCCCCTTTGTGCCATTTGGAATGAAAAAATGGAGATCTGTGAAAAAATAAGCTTGATCTTCCAGCCCCCGTGCTTTTGCCAGCTTACGTGCTTGAAACATAGTAGGATAAGCTGCCAAAAGTCCAGGGATTCAACAACTAACAGTACCTTTGTGAACCCTAATAAGATGCCAAAAATTTTGGAAATATTCCTCTCAAATATTCACCTATATCTCTCAAATAAAAACATATTTTGGAAAAATGAGAGAGGTGTTTGAATATTGGTTTGTTTTGAGGAAAAACCTCTCTCACTTATTGGATATTCATTTTCATTTGCATGGGATATTCATTTCAAAAACATGTGTCAAACAGGGAAATTCAAAGATTTGAAAATTAGGGCTTAGAGATGAATTCGATTCTCCCAATATATGACACTTGTAGGAAAATTGAGAGAGGTTATTGTTCTTTGAGGTGATAGTAACAAAAGACTCCACCCATTTCTCAAAATGATTCTCCAGTTGCTCAGAATCATCATTTGAAAAGGATGACTCAACATAGTAAAAACAAACTCTTCTACACTTTCGGTGGTTCATTTTCCCTTGAAAATCTGATTTAGCTGCCGAATGCCCTGACTTTCGGCAGCTCACAACACTTGAAAATTACCATTTAGCTGCCGAAAGCTAAAATTTACTTTTGGTCTATTTTATGAGGTGAAATCCTTATTTTATTGAATTGATATGATTATAAGCCTTTCTCAAAGATTTCATGACTTTCAAACCTAAAAATAAATCTTCTACCTAATGCTCCTGTTATCATGTGATTTGGAAATAATTTTCAAGTCATTTTTGATCGCTAACATCTGGATCCAACTGGGATGGATACCTCCCTGTGAGGTTTCCAAGAAACACAGATCTAATGCCTTTCCTGGAAAATAAAAACTGAACTTAATGCCTAGTATTCCATTAGGCATGGAGTCAGTATTTCATTGGACATGGAGTCAACCATTCACCTCTTTCTGAAAATCTTTCATGACCTGTATAGATGATGTCTGTAAATATTCAAGACTGCCTTTATTCACACAAAATAACTGATACATCTGCTGCAAAATGGAGAAAAGAAATGCTCGAGCAATGAGGTTATTTCCTACCCTACTCTACTCTAACCAGTTCGACAATTGGTTAAGTGAACACTAATTTCCATAGCAGTCATCCAAGCAGCTTTAATACTGAAATATTCTCATATTTCTGACTGATCAATACCTGATATTTGAAATGTAACAATAGTGATAAAAAGTCATTTACAAAACCAAACTCAAAAGGAAACAAGTGCAAGACAAAGAAGTCTGAAACTTTCAAGTTTTTTGAATTGTATGATTCGATGAACGCTGGCACTGAATCTTTGAAATAGAGATCAGAAACATACTGGTCTTCGGGAAACAACTGCACATCTATGGTATCTTCTCTGCTAGAAGATTGGTGATCTTCTTGTTTTCTTGTGATCAGATATTGATAATCAATCATTGTAACTTCCTCCTCAGAAAAATGCACAAAATATGATGATAGAACATATTTTACATCATATGAAATTTGATCAGCTAAAAACATGTAGTTGCCTATACAATCATTGGTTACCATAGGCTCTTCCTGATTTGCAAACTGGTCATAAAATTCAAACTCATACCTGTCTCTGGAGTAATCTGAACATACTGAAGAATCTGATTCTGAATCTAAAATATACACACCTTCAGGCTTCTATTATATATTTGTTTCATACTCACTGCTTTCTTGAACCTAAAATGTACTGACATTCTACTGGCTCAACCAGATGTAGATTTTCAAACTCAGTCTGCTCTCGAATCCTCCTGGAAACAATGATGTTCTCCTCCACCTCTAAAGCACTTTCAAACAAACTGCTTAATGACGAAGACTTCCTTTCTAGCAGAAGAAGGGCAAGTTCTGAATATAACCCCATAACATAATGAATCATGGCAGCTTTTTTTGTAGGCCAGATATGCAAAGGTATATCATGATAAATGTTGTAGAACCTTCGATTGAAGGTAGGAAAAGCTTCGTCGTCCTCTCTCTTCAAAGCATAGAAATCAACGAGATACAAATCAAGAGATTTGTTCTCACCCCAATACTTCAAAAAAGCATTTGACAGCTCGATCCAAGAACCAATGGAATCAACTCTTAGACCCTTAAACCAAAGAGAAGAATCTCTGAACAAAGACTTAGAAAACATCCTCATGATCACATCATCATGAACAATCTTGAATCGATCAAATTTTTTTTCAAAGGATTCCAAGTGCCTTTCAGCTGAAACTTGATTCTCTCCAGAAAACCGGGGAAGATATTCAAGGAAGTCAAGAGGATAAGGGTTAAGGTGACATGGTAGCCTTAAAGGCTTGAACATATTCATCCTGATTTTAGATAAGAAAGAAGTGGGATGCTCATGAGGTGTAACAAGCTCATTGGAAGGCTCAATGGTCACTGAAATATGAGAAGGTTTTGAATCAGTTTTGACCTCCTCGAGGTTATATGGATGATCAGTTTCAGGAGAGATTTGAATGAAAATCTCATCTTTATGAACATGATGAGGTAAAGAAACAGGACCAACATCAACAACATAAGGAGGCTGCAAGCTTTCCTCTTCTAAAAATGGATATATAAAAGAAGGATGATGGTGATCCGAATATACAAAACAAAAGATGATTCTCTTGACATGTGAAGGGAAAAGCATGAAGGAGCTGATAAAGAATAAAAAGACCTCATGTAGAAGACTAATGAACTAATACCTTGGGTTATAATTCAACCACTTTATCTTCCTTTCAACAAGATCCTCCCCAGTGGAGTCTTTAATGTGGAGTCGCCAGGAAAATGATTACAGTCGAATCTTATGTCTGTCTCTTGTTTTCCATCAAGAAACAAATCTATGTTGTTCTCCTCAGGAAACTCACTTCACTTACGTTCCCCAACAACGACGCCATTTTGTTATCACTATAAGAAATAACTCCCTGAATGTAGAAGGGTGTAATCTTGGTAACTTTAAAAGATCAATAATGTGGAGGAAAAGAGGATTAGATCAGATGACATTATAAACTTAGATCCATTTAGAAATACATCAGTCACTTGAAAGACCAAGGCTTTCAACTATGCAACTTAGAAGGTTTAAATCAATGTGTGGAAACATGGAGAAGACCTATTATACCAACATAAATACCTATACAATAGTATATGTGAATGACCAGTAGTGATAGGTAAAATACTCATTACACTAGCATAAACATATATAAGATTGCATATAATATCTGGTTAGATCTAATAGGTAAATACTTGCAGCTTTAGCTTATGAATTCACCAATAAGATAACAACTATCTGGCATTAAAAAAAACATCATAAGCAAAGTATAAAGTCTAAGATACCAATGAAGAGATGGGATGACAGTCTTCTGTCATTGAGTATACATAAACTTTGAAATAAAAAGAGATGAAAAACTAAGTAAACACAGTGAAAGAAGCTCGATGTCAAGATATATTAATGGACATATCTAAAGGAAGAAAAATTCAAGCCTTTAAGAAAAGAACCATAGTCCTCAGACTGTCCCCATTTATCATCTACAGAATCACAGGCTTTATAGCCTTTACAAATTAGTTCAGGATCCTATAAAATTGGATCTTACATCCCTTTAATAGAGCAAAATCAAATAATATGATATATAGGATCTAATCCTAAAATGAGGGTAAAATCCTTATCAAGTCATCTTCTGCAAACTTCGACAGCTCCAACAGGTCTTCATAAGATGACGTATCAAGTCAAAATGCCACTTGGTCAAAAATACAATTTTAGCCAAAAATAGGCAGCATACTTGGTTTTTTTCTCCTCCCTGATGCCTCAAAAACTAGAACACAAAGGTGATTTGGATGCCTTTAATTATTATCTTGGAATAGAAACCTCCTTTGTGCCATTTGGAATGAAAAAATATAGATCGGTGCAAAAATAAGCTCTATATTCTAGTCCCTTCACTTTCATCAACTTACATTCCTGAAATAGAGTAGGATAAGCTGTCGAAAGTCCAGGGATTCGACAACTAACAGTACCTTTGTGAACCCTGATAAGCTGCCGAAAATTCTAGGAAATGTTTCTCTAAAATATTCACCTATATCTCTCAAATAAAAACATATTTTGGAAATATGAGAGAGGATTTTGAATATTGGTTTGTTTTGAGGAAAAACCTCTCTCAACTATTGTATATTTATTTTCATTTTCCTGGGATATTCATTTCAAAAAAATGTGTCAAACAGGGAAATTCTGAGATCCAAAAATTAGGGCTTAGAGATGAATTCAATTCTCCTAATATGTGACACTTGTAGGAAAATTGAGAGAGGTTATTGTTCTTTGAGGTGTTAGTAACAAAATCCTCCACCCGTTTCTCAAAATGATTCTCCAATCGCTCAGAATCATCATTTGGAAATGATGACTCAACACAATAAAAACAGACTCTTCTGCACTTTCGACGGCTCATTTTCCCTTGAAAATCTGATTTAGCTGCCAAAATCCCTGACTTTCAACAACTCACAACATTGTAAAATCACCATTTAGCCTCCGAAAGCTAAAATTTACTTTTGGTCTATTTTATGAGGTGAAATCCTCATTTTATTGAATTGATATGATTATAATCCTTTCTCAAAGATTTCATGACTTTCAAACCTAAAAATAAATATTCTACCTAATGTTCCTCTTATCATGTGATTTGGAAATAATTTTCAAGTTATTTTTGATCGCTAACATAGAGGAAGCCTCATTATTTATAGTCATGACCACTTGGGAATCCTTCAGGGATGCTATTAAAGAACAATACTACACTGTCATAAATTATGATGACTTGTATACCAAATGGACCACACTGCGGCAAGAAAGAGACCAAGCAGTGCTAGATTTCACAAATATCTTTCATACCTTGCACACCAAGCTAGGTATCAAAGATTTAGAGCGACATCTGGTGCTCAAGTATCACAACACTCTGCATAGATACATCTAAACTGAAATGGAATTTTTGGACATCTCATCCTTGGGCGCGACCTACCGATATGCCGTAAAAAACGAGCAGAATCTCAAACAAAAGATGCAAAAATTTGGGCCTGGGAACCCCTCACAACAAAATCCAGGAAGCCCCAACCCACAAAACAAAGGACAGAGCAAACATGGATAGTATCGGGACAACCAGTCCAAACCATAAGCAAAGAAGGACACCAGAAAGACAAAGAAAGATACCGGGAAGTGGTGCGACTTCCATAAGAGCCCTTGGCATAACATTGCTGACTGTCGCTCAAAGAAGTCGCTGGTGACCAAAGTGAAAGCCTATGAATTAGATATGGGTTTTGATTCTGAGCTAGAACTAGAAAGAGGAAGATATATCATTGATGTGGAACCCAGTGCCACCGTTTCTACCACCAAGCTCCATCTTGGTAAACCAAACGAGCCAGAAGAAGGAGAACGCCTCTTCCATTCATGGATGTGGGTTAAAGGCACCTTGCTGCACTTTATCATTGATAGCGGTAGCCAGAAGAACCTCATCTCAACAGAGGTCGTCAAGGGGCTGGCCCTGTCAACAATGCCACACCCACAACCCTACACCATTGGATGGCTCCGCCAAGGAAGCGATCTCCACGTCAGCCAACAATGCTGACTTTCGTACGAGATCAAGCCCTTCAAAGACGAGGTATTGTGTGATGTTGATCCTATGGAAGTTTGTGATGTTCTTTTGGTCCAACCTTATTTATGGAAACATAATGTTGTATATGAGTCTAGGCCTTGTAGTGTTATTATTACTTTGAACAGGAAATTGTACAGGATACCCAAGGTAGTACCACCTAGTGCTATTTCCTTGATCTCTGCTAAGCAATACATGAAGGTCATCTCTCAGATGAGGAAGTTTGTCTTCTTCATGATTCTCTCTTAGAATAAGCAAAAGATCACAACCACATACAGGGTCTCTGCGGTCGACCTCTCCACACAGTAAAAGCAATTAGATAAGGTCGTGGAAGAATACTCAGATATATTCTCTCCACCCACTGGGGTACCTCTGCATTTCCAGGTTAAGCGCCCCATCAATATGACCCTCGACGCACCACTTCCCAATGGGCCAGTCTATCGCCACTCTCTATTAGAGAATGAGGAGATCAAGCGACAGATCCAAGAACAACTCCACAAGGGGCATGTATGTCATAGCTCATCACCTCGCGGGAGCCCAATCGTGCTGTTAAAGAAGAAAGATGGAACCTGATGACACTACATTGATTACCAGGCTATGAATAAAATCATAGTCAGAAACTGGTACCCGATTCCATGAATCGATGACCTCCTTGATAAACTCATGGGGGCCAAATACTTCAGTAAGATTGATCTGAAGTCTGGCTACCACCATGTCTTGATAGAATAGACAGATGTATGGAAAACCGCCTTCAAGTCAAAGGAAGGCCTTTTTGAATGGTTGGTCATGCCCTTTGGTTTGACAAATGCTCCAGCCACTTTCATGAGGATGATGGACGATATCCTACGACCATTAACCAATACTTTTGTAGTGGTGTATCTGGATGACATTCTCATTTACAACAAGACTTGGGCCAAACACTTGCAACATATTCAACAGGTTCTGCACACCCTCTGGCAACAAAAGCTATATGCCAACTTGGAAAAATGCTCTTTTGGCATGGACAGGGTCTATTACCTAGGCTAAATCATTGATCAACATGGCTTACATGTGGATCCAACCAAGATCCAAGTCATCCATGACTGGCTAGTCCCAACCACACCCACTGAGCTTCAGAGCTTCTTGGGCCTTGCCAATTTCTACCGCAGGTTCGTGTTGGGATTCTCCCATATTGCATGGGCCCTCAGCCAAATAACTAGGGGTGGTGGTAAGGCAAAATTTGCATGGGTCCGGTCCCAACAATAAGCATTTGATGATTTGAAGCAATGCTTGTGCTCAGCCCCAGTAATTTCACTACCAGACCTGAAGTAGCCCTTTGAAATTGAGACAGATGCTTCAGACTATGTGGTGGGTGCCATTCTCACTCAGCTCGACCACCCCGTGGTCTATCATAGTGAGACACTATTATATGCTGTCCGTAAGTACCCTACTTACGAAAAAGAAATGTACTCTATTGTGCAAACCTGCTGCCAGTGGAGACATTACATTCTTGGGAAGGAGACAATCATCCACACTAATCATAAGCCACTGCAGTTCATGCAGACACAAGGAAAATTACAGAATGATCGCCATCAAAATTGGTCCACATACTTGCAACAATTCCACCTCAACATCAAGTATAAAACAAGAAGCACCAATCGTGTCACTGATTGTCTCAACAGACCTCCAGTCACAACACTCACCATGGTGCTAGAATCCTGCGGCCATGAGACCTATGGATGGCCCCAACTCTATGAGACAGACCCAGACTTCACCACCACTTACCAAATGTTGGGTGCAAATGTAGTTGTCGATAATTTCCATCTTCAGGATGGGTTGTTGTGTCGTCTGGGCCATATCTATGTTCCATCAAGCGAGCGAGTGAAGCTGATCTTGGAATCCCACTACAGTCAGGTGGCAGGACACTTCGGTATCGAAAAGACAGTGGTGATGCTAAATAGAATTTATACTAGACAAAACTTTGACAGGAGGTTAGCAAGTATATCAGGTCATGCACTGCCTACGCTATTGCCAAACTGACCACTAAGAAACATGGCCTGTACACCCCTCTTCCTACTCCTGAAAGGCCATGGGAATCCATCTCAATGGACTACATGTCGGGCCTCCTGTCCACCAAGCAGGGAAATAACTGTGTTTTTGTGGTTGTTGATCGCTTTTCTAAGATGATGATTTTGGTTGCCTGCAAGAAGAACATCACAGTAGAGGCCATTGCCAATATCTTCTTTAAACAATTTTGGGTACATTTTGGAATCCCACAAATTGTTGTCTCATATCAGGACAGTTGATTTATCACCACATTCTGGTCGAGCCTCTGGTCACTGTTGGACACCAAGCTCACCAAATCCACGACCTTCCACCCCTTGACAGATGGCCAAACCGAGGTCGTAAATCGAATGATTGTGCATATCCTTCGCATGTATAATTCAAAGCACCCTCACACATGGGATGAGAGACTTCCCTATGTCCAACATAGCTACAACTAAGCCCTACATAGCTAAATCGACCACAACCCCTTTCAGGTGGGGTTGGGATTCCAACCATTGGGTCCCATAGATGTTGCACTTCCCCTTGCGGTCACCTCGACCGATTCATCTCCTGCTCCAACTAAAGCTGACAAATCTACCCGATTCATCAAGCGGATCCAACACATCCGCCAATAGGGTCAGGATATCCTACATAATTCCATTGACAAGTACAAGCAGTGCCATGATCAACATCGGGTGCCACATAAGTTCTACGTGGGTGACAAAGTTTGGTTGCACTTGCATAAAGAATACATTAAAGGACCCCATCAGAAGCTTCAATCACTCCGTTATGGGCCGTAAAACATCACCAAGTCCATGGGGGATAATTATTTTGAGCTCAACATTCCTCTTTTCCTTGGCCTACACCCAATGTTCAACGTGGATCTCCTTTGCCCTTATTTCCCACCATTATTGGACACCTCAGACATAGCAAAACAAATGACACCAACAGAGCTCAATCCCGAATGCATACAAAAATAATCCAGTGATCATATTGTGGACACACATATCAAGGGCACTTGACAACAAAGGATCCAACTTTATCGAGTCGTCAAAGTAGGGCAGCTCTTGCACCAAGGAAAGTGGCTCACCCGGGCCAAATTTAACATAAATTTCCTCATTTGATGGGGGAACTCAACACAATGGATACCATTGCTTCCTAAGGAGGGAGGATTGATCCAGGTGGATATTGGTGGCCACCCACCTTTTCCAATTGGCTCAAAATAGTTTTCTGGCAATTTTGGCAATTTACTATTTTTAGCAGTTTTAACTTTCAAGGCCATTTTGAGGGCCTAAATGAAGGTTTTTAGGGATCGAGCTTCTCAATGATAGTCGAAGTCATGATTGAGCCCCCAAAATGAATCTCCTCGATGATACCTTTCCAATGGGATATCATACTCCTAAAAATTAAAATCGTATGCAAAAGTTACGACCCCGAGAAGTTGATGTACTAACTTGCCCAAACGTGGCGCACATGACTTTTGGCACTTCATCTCCTAGGGTTAGGTTTTTGGATGTATAGTGTTTTTGGCATTCTTGTTTATTGTAAAAATGGCTTCATATCCTCATTGTAATATTCTTCTTGCAAATGAGTGCAACCGTCACATCTCTTCTCAGAGATAAGCCGCCACCATTCCAACAAGCTTGTTCCCGCTGCATTTTACAGTTTGAGCTTATTTCCTTATTGAATAGGAAACCCGTTTTAATGTATATCTATTATTTTTTGTTAAGAAACTGTTAATAATATGTATTCATTTCATTTTTCTCTTAAAATATAGATCAGTGGGGAAACCAATTCGTCCAAACTTCTAGAACATCTAGGACCAACTTATGATAGACAAAAAGAGAATTGTTCAAAAGTATAGTTGTCCAAACATAAATAAAAATAAAAACATGTCATGCATTATAACACCTATGTAGAGGATGTGGCTCATGCAGTCGACGTGTTTCATGCCACATTATCCATTATAGGCGTCCGGAGAGCCGAATCCGAGACCGTTTTCGTGTTTTCCACTGCTGACATTTGGAGAGTTGGAACCAAGACTGCCGCTGAGGCCGCTGGTGCATTGGGTGCCTATTTTGTGGAGTGTTGAGTTCCTTGCAGAGAGGAGAGAAATTGTAGAATTTGAGTCCCCTTATTTTCCATAATTTCTAGACAGAACCGTAAGTCATCCACCTCCTTGCGGACCTTGAACACCAAGTCTTGCATAATTGCAAGGCCATCTTGAAACTTTGCATTGTCAAAATAGGAGTGGGGCTGGTCCGTGTTGGGTATGTGTTATATTCTTTGCATGAGTAGTAGTGTCTTCCTTGCACCGAGTGGGCATGGGTGTTTGAGGGGGGTGCAGCAGGGTGAAATCCCCCCACGCGGGGGTTCGTGGGCAGTTCCCCTGAGAATTTTTTTCCTCAGGAAATGTGTAACATTTTTTCCTTGTTTTTCGTGTTGCCTTGATTTTTGTGTCCATTGTTGGGAAGTTTTCAGCACATGGTTTTTTGCTGACGGTTTTCTATTTCTGGTTAAGGAATTAGGGTTGTTGACTAATCCAAGTCATTAGGTTAGGGTTTTGGAAGCTGTTGGCTCCTATATTTATATTGTATTGTAAACAATGTATCACTATGAATGAATATAAAATATGCTGATTTTCCTGGTTTGGGTTTCCAGGGGAAAAATATCTTTGTAATGTTTGTATTTTCCATTGTATCTTTTCTGTTCTTTTACTGGAAATCTATTTGTATTAAATATTGTACAAGGTTAAAATCTACATTTGGTATCATAGCGAGGTTGGCTTCAGGGGGACACCTTTTTGGTCAAGGGTTTGGCTTGGGATTGTGATAAGCCTTTTTACAGTGTGAGATCTGTGGTATTGATTTTTCAGGTGAAAATAAATGACGAGCAATTCAAAAATGGAGATCAAGAAGTTTAATGGGAAATTTTTTGGGCTATGGAAGCTCAAGATGGAAGATCTGATGGTGGACAAAGATCAGTGGATCACGGTGCATCCAAGTACTTCACCTACAGGAACCTCAAAAAATGACTGGAAAAAGTTGGATCGAAAGGCGAAGAGAAAAATCTGACTGTTACTCTCAGATTTAGTATTACTGAATGTGTCAGTCTAAGTCTCAGTATTACTGGGATAAATTGGGGAAGTTGTATTAGTCTAAGTCTCTAGTAAATAAAATATTATTGAGAAAGAATATGTATAATATAAGGATGAGAGATGGAGACTTAGTGGCAGAGCATTTGAACGCCTTTAATACTATGGTAATTCAGTTAGTATAGGTTGATATTAAAATTTCAGATGAAGATAAGTGCATCAGTTTACTGTGTTCTTTACTAGACTCATGCAATAGTCTGGTTGTGGCCATAGGTAGTAATAAAACTGCCTTGAAATTTGATGAAATGGTCTCATCCTAATTTTCGGAGGAGATGAGAGAGAAGAACATGGAAGGACATAGCACAAACACATTATTTGCAAGAGGACGCTCCTAGGAAAGAAATAGATCTAAGTTCTCAAGTGGGAGATCTAAGTCTAAGGGTAGATCTAAATCTCCTAAAAAGTTTGTAAAGGTATGTTGGTGATGTGGAAAAGAAGGGAACTACAAGAAGCAATGTAGATCCAAAGTTGAGAAAAAGAAGGGATATGAAGAATCTCCTTCTATAGAAGAAAATAACTCCAAGGAAGAAGGAGGGGATGTGTACTTGCTTCTTCAAGCACACATGTAGATCAACATGGTTGGTTTACTCAGGTGCATCCTTTCATATGACCCCCCATAGGGAGAGGTTCTATGGATATGAAAGGTATGATGGAGTTAATGTTTTCTTAGGTGAAGCCTCAACGACTAGAATCATAGGTCAAGGAAAATTCAAGTTGAGGCTCGTAGATGGAAAGATTACAAAACTTCCTGGTGTTCTACACATCCCACGTTTGGCTAGAAAATTTATTTCTATAAGCAAAATGGATGATGCAGGGGTAAAAACAATATTTAAAAAAGGAAAGTTGCAGGATGGTTCGAGGAGAAATGGAGTTGTTGAAAGGAGCTCGGTTTGGAACTCTGTATAAACTGCAAGGAAGTACTATTAGTGATGGGTATAATAGTTACTTTGTTCTTGATATTGGAGTTGAATAAGAAAGAACTCCTACAATCTCTGGAGAAAATTTTATGCCATGGCATCAAAGACTGGGGAATCTCGGAGATAAGGGTCTTCGACTACTACACAGTAAAGGTATGGTTGAAGGTATGTCTAACTGCTCTCTGGATTTTGATTTCTGTGAACATTGTGTATATGGGAATCATAATTGGGTAAGATTCCCCTCTGGTGCAACGAGGGTAGAAGGAATTTTACAGCTAGTTCACAATGATGTTTTTGGACCTGTGTCGGTCCCATCAATGGGAAAATCTATGTACTATGTCTCATTTATAGACGATTTCTCGAGGAATACTTGGATATATTTCCTCAAGAATAAATCTAAAGTCTTTGATAGGTTTAAAAGAGTTTAAGTCTCTTGTTGAGAATCAAATAGAGAAGTAATTAAGGTGTTGAGGACAGATAATGGCGGAGAGTTCCACGGGAATGAATTTGAAGAATTCTATAAGAAGTGTAGTATAGCAAGGAAAAATAATACTCCATATAAATCTCAGCAGAATGGAGTTGCAGAAAGGATGAACAAGACGTTGATGAAAAAAGCAAGGTGCATTCTCAGTGGTGTCAGGTTAGGGAAATAATTCTGGGCATAGAAAGTGGGTACTGCATGTTACATGGTCAACATATCACCCTCATCAACGCTCGATGACAAGACTCCATAAGAGGTATGGACTGGAAATAAACCTTCTCTCAAACATCTCAAGGTATTTGGCTGTGATGCATATGTTCATGTTCCAAAGTAAAACATGAGTAAGCTAGATAGGAAGGTTGAAAAGCGTATCTTTATTGGATATAAAGATGGTCTCAAGGTTATAATCTTTGGAACCTAGAAACTAATAAGGTAGTGTATAACCGAGATGTGGTATTTAGAGAAATGAAGGATGTTGTTAAACAAGAAGTCCTACCAAGTAAGGAAGAACCAGAGAAAATAGAGTTTGATTTAAAGGATGATGAATCAGAATCTATAGAAGAACATGAATCAAAAGAAGAAGATCCTCATACTCCAGTATTGAGGAGATCAGTTCGAGAAATAAGTCTACTGGAAAGGTATACTCCATCTGATTTCTGTTCAATTTTTTTTTTGTCTATTACTGATGATGATCCTAGACTTATCAGGGAGCAGTGGATTCATCGGATGGAAATCTTTGGAAAAAGGCCATGGACGAAGAAATGGCATCCTTGGATAAGAATGAGGCTTGGGATCTAGTGGAGTTTCTGACTGGAAGAAATCCCATTGGAAGCAAATGGGTATTTAAAAAGAAGATGAATGCAGAAGGAAAAGTGGAGAAATACAAAGATTGGTTATTAGCAAAGGGTTATTCCCAGGTTGAGGGAATTGATTTTGGTGATATTTTTTCTTCTGTTTCCAAGTTAACCTCTATAATATTTATGTTATCTGTTGCTGTTGCATTTGATTTTAAAGTAGAACAGATGGATGTGAAGACAACATTCCTACATGGGGATCTGGAAGAAGAAATCTATATGAAGCAACCAAAAGGTTATGCTGTGAAGGGAAAGAAGGAGCTGGTATGCAAGCTGAAAAAATCCTTGTATGGTTTAAAAAAATAACCAAGGATGTTGTATCAAAAATTTGATACGTATATGTTGGGACTTGGCTTCACAAGAAGCATAGATGATCACTGTGTGTATTTTAAATTAATTGGTGATCATTTGATTTATTTGGTCTTATATGTGGATGACATGTTGCTGATAGGAAACAACAAGGAGATTATCCAGGATATGAAAACTCAGTTGTCCTCTAAATTTGACATGAAGGATCTTGGTGCTTCACATTTTATTTTGGGCATGGAAATTAAAAGAGATCGGAAAAAGAGGAAACTCTGGTTAAATCATAGAAAATATGTTGAGACAATATTGCATAGGTTTAATATATAGGAATGTAAACCGATCAAGGTTCCTATTCCTATTGGTGTAAAGTCATATGCGGATCAGTGCCCCAAGACACAGGAAGAGGAGGAGGACATGTCTCATGTTCTAGATGCGAGTGCAATTTGCAGTTTGACGTATGAAATGGTTTGTACTAGACCAAACATTGCACATGCAGTAGGAGTTTTGAGCATGTATATTTCAAAACCAGGGAAGGAGAACTAGACAACCGTAAAAAGAGTTTTTAGGTATTTGCGTGGCACTGCTAGCTATGGATTGTGCTACCAAGGAAGAATGGATTGGACAGAGTGGTGGATATACATGGCTTTGTGGATGGAGACTGGGCTGGAGATCTAGATCGTAGGAGGTCTATAAGTGGGTACGTGTTTAACCTGATTTGAGGAGAAATAAGTTGGATGAGAAAAAGACAGGTTGTAGTGGCACTTTCAAGTACAAAAGGTAAACACATGGAAACCACTCATGCAAGTAAGAAAGCAATATGGTTACAAAGATTGTGTTCAGGTATTGGGTTGGTACAACAAGATGTAAGGATAGATTGTGATAGTCAGAGTGCAATTTTTATGGCGAAGAACCTAACTTATCATTCAAAGACAAAGCATATTGATATTCAATATCACTTTGTGAGAGACATGGTTGAAGAAAATAAAGTATTGCTCATGAAGGTGGAAACTCTGAAGAATGTTGCAGATTCATTAAAAAAATCAGTGAGCACTAAAAAGTTCTCTTTGTGTAAAGGATCCATGGGCATTGCTGCCCTGAATTGTTGACTATGTAACCCTGTAACCCCTTTTATGCAAATAAAACAACAAGTGAGAGAATGTTGGGTATGTGTTATATTCCTTGCACGAGTAGTAGTGTCTACATTGCGCTAGGGGGTTTGAGGGAAGCACCCCTGAGAATTTTTTTCCCTCGGGAAACGTGTCTCATTTTTTCCTCGTTTTTCATGTTTCCTCAATTTTCATGTCCGTTGTTGGGTGGTTTTTGGCACATGGTTTTCTCTTTTTGGTTAAGGAATTAAGGTTGTTGACTAATCCAAGTCATCGGGTTAGGGTTTTGGATGACGTTGGCTCCTATATGTATATTCTATTGTAAAAAATGTATCACTATGAATGAATATAGAATATTCTAGTTTTCCTAGTTTGGATTTCCAGAGGAAAATCTTTGGATAATGTTTATATTTTCCATTGTATCTTTTCTATTCTTTTACTGAAAATATGTTTGCAGTAAATATTGTACAAGGTTAAAATCTATAGTCCGGTGGTTTCTCCCAGTGGAAGGAGGTGTCCTCCTAAGGAGACTGGATCCGTGGTGAGTGCACTAGTGGTGGCGCAATAGCTGAATTCTCAGGTGAATTTGGTGGGATGACCAAGGTAGGTTGTGAGGAAGAGGCCAGGTTTGAAAATGGCTTAGGGACGAATCCTAGTGAATTCCCCAGGAGGTCGAACCACTCAAATCAGTAAACCCATGGCGAGGATAAAGGCATGAGGTCGCTTTGGCTCTAAGAGGACTGACCAGAGGAGGAGGGGGAAGAAGGAAGAGAGTTGTACGAAGGTGAAGGGGCAGGCTGAGGTTGAATGACCATGCGTGGACTGTTTTGGTACCAGGTCGAGCCTTGCTTGAATTTCCCTTGCATTCGAGGCTTGATCGAAGCAAGAAGAATGTAAGCATGCATAGAGAACTGGCTAACACAGTAGGTAATAACAAGGGAGGAGTTCAGACCGAGTGGTGGATTTTATGAGAAGTGAAATAAGTGATGGAACAATAGAGGAGTTCCATGGTATGAATAATGATGGAAAGGGAGGATGCACGTGCATAGAGGTGACCACAATAAAGGAGGCTCCATTGATCGGATGAGGAGACAGAGAGGAGCGTGCTCAAATTTTTAATGGCACGTTGGTTGGAGTGAGGGCTGCATAACTTCATGGTGTGGGAGGATGGGACATTCATGAACTAGTCATATGGATGGTAATGTTCTCACAGGCACCGTCCCATCCACTTCGACACCTGTACTTTACTAACACCCCATCCCGGGGGTAAAAATTGCATTCTTATTTTACACATTAATTAACATTAAAAACAAATATAAAAAAGTCAACATTTATGTATATGAGATGAAACATATTATATACCTTAGGATATGTGTCATACAAGTGTTCAAAAAATTATTCGTAACCTTTAAGTTCACTAGCAACAATGTAGAAGAAGTAATATTTTCTCTTAAGCCTTCATAAAGTGGTTTATTTTACTTTTCTCATAGAGGTTCATCATAAATACCATCACTGTCCCCATCATCATCCGGATGAGAAAAAAAATCTTGGATCATTTGATTTGTCCCATCATCTTCTTCCATGAGATCCTCATTTGCTTGATCATGTTCCTCAACTTGTACATCATTTCTACTAGTATTACTTGGTGCAATATTCTGCAGAACATTAGAGGGAAACTCTAACTTTATAATTACAAACAATCATGCAAGTCTAGTGTG
This sequence comes from Picea engelmannii, assembly GCA_009831015.1. NCBI lineage: Eukaryota > Viridiplantae > Streptophyta > Pinopsida > Pinales > Pinaceae > Picea > Picea engelmannii. The sequence continues at coordinate 233,114 of ML783610.1, read as the reverse complement.
TATAACAAATATTCAAACAATATATATATATATATATATATATATATATATATATATATATATATATATATATATATATATATATATATATATATATATATATATATATATATATATATATATATATATATATATA